>OVAX01004285.1:0-14064 GCA_900406405.1 Lepidium africanum | reverse complement strand
TTCCTCCCACTTATATATATATATATATATATATATATATATATATATATATCTCTCTTTTCTTTTTTTACAAATCAAATCTGTTAATTATACCAATTTTATAATCACCGATATATTTTAGCATCTCCATATATATATATATATATATATTTATATATATACCCATGTTTTATTCCCATATATGGGTGTGTTAGTTAATATGAACCTATGCATGTGATTTACGAAATTGGAAGCATATATTTCCAAATTTTTTTGCCAGAATATATTCCAATCGATACATATATGTTGTATGTGCCTCTGCTGTACAACAAAGTAATCGAAAATTATAATAAAAATTTTCTTTATTTATTACTTTAGAAAACTCTCTCAAAAAGTAAAGCTCATAAATTTCAAACTTTTTTAGGTTATACCACACTTTGCTATCTCCCTTATATAGACAAGATAAAGTTTCCTAATTCTAACAAGAAAATGCATGAATAGATAACTTCTAAAGGAGTGACAAAAAAAAAAAAAGTAACTCCAAAACATAACAAACTCTATCTTATCTACTAAGTAACTTATTCGCCAAGTTTACAACATTCAAGCTTAACTCAACATTTCCCCCCTTAAGCTTGAAATTGGTTTTCGAATGTGTCTTGAATTCCAATGAAATTTCTCATCTCTTTGAACTTGATTCTTCCAAGTGCTTTTGTTAGAATGTCAGCCTTTTGTTTATTTCCGGGAACGTGTTCCACTTCTATTTGCCCGTTTTTAACACTCTCTAATGAAATAGTACCTAGTGTGTATGTGTTTACTTCTTCCATGAAACACCGGATTCTTAGTAAGTGCTATTGCTTACCGATTATCAATTCGAATGATAACCTTTTGACTCGGAGATCTCATGATTTCACTAAGCAATTTTTAAAGCCAAATTGCTTGTCTTGCTGCCTCTGTACTTGCCATAAATTCAGTCTCACATGATGACAAAGCAAATGTTTCTTGCTTTTGTGAACACAAGATATCGGACTTCCTCCCAAGTAAAAGATGTGTCCCGTAGTACTCTTTCCATCATCCGGATCAACGTTGTCACTACTATCACTGTCACTTATCAATCTTGAAACTTGAGTCTTCATTTTCAAGGCTGCACACCATGAGACTCTCTAGGAATTTGCATATAACGACTTAAAACACCTACACAATAACTCAAATCTGGTCTTGTATGTAGAAGATATCGAAGACACCCAATGATCTTTCTAAAACCCGTGGCATCTATCTCTTTCTCTCCTTCGGATTTTGACAATTTCAATCTGAAATCCATTGGTATTTGGACCGGACTGCAGCTACTCATACCAGCTTCTTCTTGAATCTTTAATGCATAACGTTGTTGATTAAAAACTATCTTACCTTTGGTTTGTCTTACTTCAATCCCGAGATAATACATTAGCTTTCCTAGATCACTCATTCTAAACTTTGGTGACATCTCAAGCTTGAAATCGTTTGTGATGTTTTTGTTTGTCCCCGTGATAAATAAATCATCAACATAAACGGCTAGAAGTAGTAGTTCATCAGTTTTTATTACCTTTCGATAAACCGATGGTTCCTTTGAACACCTTTCAAAGTAGAGCTCTCTAAGTATTTGATTAAGCTTATCATTCCAAGCTCTTGGTGCTTGCTTCAAATTATACAAGGCTTTGTTGAGTTTGTAACCTTTGTCTTCACTTCCTTTTACTTTAAAGTCTTCCGGTTGTGCGACAAAAACGGTCTCTTTCAACTCACCATGAAGAAAAACGGTCTTTACATCAAGATGATGGATCTCCCATCCATTTGATGAAGCAAGATTAACAAGTAAACTGGTGCACAGACTTCTTCATAATCAATTTCATGTCTTTGGACATAACCTTTAGCTACAAGTCTATACTTGTATTTGTTGATACTCCCATCAGAATTCCTCTTAATTTTAAACACCCACTTCAAGCCTATTGCCTTTGCACAACTTGGAAGATCGACTAGATTCCAAGTTCAGTTTTTGATTATGGACTCGATTTCATATTTACAAGCATCAACTTATACTTTCAAATCTTTGGTTTCTTGAAAGTTTTTTGGTTCTCCATCAAGACAAAGAAGCAATCTTGCTCCTTCCTCCTCCGAAAGCAAGACATAATCATGCAAATATTTCGGCTTTGTGATTGCTCTTTGTGATCTCCTTAAACTCGATGTAGTATATTCTTGTTCTATATCTTGGTCATTATTCCTTTCTTCACCAACCAATTCCTCTTGATTGCTTTCTCGTGAAGTTTCATTGGGTTTCTTGATCTCCAAGTCATGTTTTTCGTGACTAGCTGTGTCTCCAATCACAATCTCGAAACTTCCTTCTTGATTTTGTGTTTCTAAATCCTAGTTCCAACCTTTAGTTTCATCAAAAATAACATCTCTACTAACCACAATCTTTTGGGTTGTTGGAACCAATAAATGATAAGCTTTCGAACCGGGTTCGGTACCAAGATGAGCAAGTACTTGTGACATATCATCAAGTTTCTTCAAGTGTGGTGTCTCAACTTTTGCATATCTAATACAACCAAATATCTGCAAGTTGTTGATGTTCGGCTTCTTCCGACGAAAATCTCATAAGGAGTTCGCTCCTTGACAGCTCTTGTTGCGATACAGTTTAACAAATAAGTTGAATGTTGAATTGCTTCTCCCCAAAGATAGTTAGGCAATCGCATATGCTTCATTATGCTTCTTGACATCTCCATCAACGTTTGGTTTCTTCTCTTTACCACTCCATTTTGCTGTGGAGTATATGGTGGCGTAAGTTGTCTTTTGATTCTCATATTCTCACAAAAAAAAACCAAAATCTTTGGATAAAAACTCTCCTCCTTTGTCAATTTGAAACACCTTTATCCTTTATTTAGTTTCTTTTTCGACAATTTCCTTAAACTTCTTGAACTTATTGAAAGTCTCACCTTTTTCCTTCATCAAAATCGTCCACATATATCTAGAGTGATCATCAACAAGAACAAATATATATATATATATATATATATATATATCGATTTCCAGCTNAAAAAAAAATATATATATATATATATATATATATATATCGATTTCCAGCTGCTGTCTTTGGTGTTATTGGTCCACAAAGATCCTCATGAACAAGCTTAGGAACCTTATATGCTTGATAAGAAGTGGCTTGTGGAAACATTTGTCTAGCTTGTTTCCCTAGTAAGCATGATCTGCATATCTTTTTCTCAATTTTTACTCGTGGTAATCCTTTGATATTGCTAATCATGTTTTTTTTAGCTTTGACATTGATGTGTCCCAATCTTGCATGCCACTTACTTGAATCATCAATCTTGGATAAATATACCCATATCTCCTTAACCTCCATCTTATTCTTGTAAAGTCGGTTTTGTGACATTTTGGCTTTGACAATTATCTTTTCATCTCGATCATTCATTGTCAAGTCTTCTCCTCTCATTCTAATATCACATCCCAATTTGGTTGCTTGTCCAAAACTAATGATATTGCTCTTCAAACCCGGAATATAGTAAACATTAGTCATTATTTTCGTTTCTCCATTTCTATCCAAGAAGGAAACCTTTTTCTTTTATATCAATCCGAGAATCATCACCAATTCTAACCTTTCCTGTGATGTTTTCATCAAGTTTCATGAAATATCTTCTATCTCCGGCCATGTGGTTACTAGCTCCATCATCGAGATACCAAATATTCTCTCCATTATTTTGTCTCAAATTTGCTTGGTATGCAATTCTCTTCATTCATATACACAACCTCATGCATTAGGATGTCTTCAAAGCTTGTTGTATTAATATCTAGAATTTGCTCAAGAGATGCTACTATGTGAATGTACCTCTTTTGTGGGAGACTTTAAGAATTTCTTCACTAATATAGGTTCTTCGATACCTCTTCCAAGAAATGCGGATAGGCTTGGGCATTTCGGATTTTGGGTCGGGTTCAGTTCGGGTTTATTCGGGTTCAGGTTTTCGGGTCTAGAGATTTAGGACCCGTTCGGATATTTTTTATTTTTGGGTTTGGTTTGGTTCGGGTATCTCCGAATTCGGGTCGGTTCGGGTATGTATATAAAAACCCAAAAAATTTTGGGTTCGGTTCGGATCCGGTTCGGGTCCGGATATTTCTATATAATTCATCTTAAAAAATTTGAAACTAATAAGTATTTAATAAAAAAATGCTTAAAATCAAAATTTAACAAAAAATTTTAAATATTTTTGGTTAATTTCATCTTAAAATATTAATATATTAAGGTTTATAATTCTAAATTTAAATATTTAAATGATTCAAACTGTAAATATAAATGATATTTTTTAAAAACATAATTATATTTTGGGTTTTTGGGTACCCATTCAATTCTCGGTTCAGTTCGGGTTTGGGTCTGGGTTTTCAGGTCTAAGGAGCTAGGACCCATTAGGGTATTTATGTCGGGTCCGGTTCAGGTCCGAGTCTTATATTTCGGGTCAGGTTCAGTTCAGGTCTTCGGGTTCGGATAAAATGCCCAGGCCTAGATGCGGATTTAGAGGATATTTCCGATAATTTGCCAGTGAAGCTATCAATTTTCTTTAATTCCTTCATCTTCAAGCGATCAAATTCTCCATTTAGGGTTTGCAACCTTGCTTCTCTAACTCTTTCAGCTCCCATATTCTACTTTTGATGGCCTCCGATATCTTCTTAGTTGTGTCTAACTCACCAACTTATAAGATTAAAGACTGGTATCGATTGAAATAACAACCCCATAACCAAGTTGTTCTATTCTCCATCGCTTGTACCATTCTCGATGACCTCCCATATTTTGGAGCTTTTGAGACACACCTTCATCCTCATAGCCCATACGGTATAGTTTGTTGAATTGAATATTAAACATTGAATAGAAGAAGTTCCTCCTCCTTCCTTTTTCTCCACCGGAACCAACGAATTATCAGACATGATCTTCTCGTGATCAACTTCTCAACTTGTTGATGTTTTTTTGCCAAACCCTAGAACTTTTGCTCTGATACCAATTTTAGAACAAAGTAATCGAAAACTATGAACTCGAAATAATAAAAAAATCTCTCTCTTTATTGCTTTAGAAAACTTTCTCAAAAACTAAAGCTCACAAATCTCCAACTTTATACCGTACTTTGGTATCTCCCTTATACAGACAACATAAAGTTTCCTAATTCTAATAGGAAAATGTGAATAAATAACCCCTAAACATAACAAACTCTATCTTATCTACTAAGAGCTCACCAAATTTATTACATTCAAGCTTAACTTAATTTCTACATTATATTTTTAGAATTTGCTTATTATTGAATCTAGTTTAGTTAATCTAATATACTGTAACTTAATATACTTTTTGTCCATGATTGGATGGAGAAATCTCATTTCATAATCTAAATCCCCAAATCTTTGTAAATTTACACGATTTTTTTAATCAAATTTTGGTAAATAATGCAGAAGTTTTAAATTAAAGAGTCACGAGCTGTTGAAGTGTATACATACACCTCTTTTATCAAACATAACTATAGTTCCTTTAAACTCAAAATCTAACCAGGAGTGTACCATACTACACACTCCTTTGGCTGTGACCACACTAACCCAACACAAATTAATAAGATAATCATATCATATGGATAATTATCTCTCTATGTTTTTAAAAATCGTATAAAATATATGATGTGTATAGAATGAAAGAGTCACTCTTTGATCAGATTGATTTGAAGAGATGGGTTTTTGCAAAAATCTTCCCCAACTTTGTAAAGTATCCAATAAAGTGGTATAATTAATGTATATTCTATCAAAGGTAATGGATCATCCCCAACTTGATTCATATAGTAATTCTAAAAATAATGAAGCGCCTGCAACATAACGAAGCACCTCGATTATAAAAACAGAAAGAACATGAAATCATATCACCATAATTTAATCATTCAGATTCTCCGCTCTTTTGTTTTTGTTTTTTTTGTCGAACCTTACTCATTTTTTCTACTAATAAGATCGACAAAGGTCCGATCTATAACCAAATTGATTCCACTGGAGTTGGCGGGATTTGAACTCCCTATCTAGTGTCAAGCTAGATCAGGGGCAAGCCAACTCTACCACCTACTTTTTGACCCGCTCTTTTATTCAATATAACTAATCAATTTCTTTTTTTATAATTAAAAAAAGATCATATTTTATCATTATTATTATATCGTGGTCTACATTTTATATAATCGTTTTTGTGCGAAATAATATATAAACGCACTAGTTATATTTATATACAATTATATCATTCATAAGATAAACATCGATTGCTCGTCTACTTCCACTTTTAGTCCTTCAATACAGAAACAATTAAGGAATTTTTGCAAGGTGTTGAATAAAAAATGAAATTAAGTAGTGATATAATGAGGTTGTGATTCATAGGATTGAGAGAAAAAGACAACACAATTTGATTCCTGTTATATTTTTCTGTAAATAAATCAATAAGACCCCATCTATATTTTAAACCTCTCAAATCTAAAATTGTATCACACAAAATTACAGAATTATACAAAAACAAATTATGCTAAAAGAATTATAGAGTTAGACTTTTAATTATTTGCGCTGTTATATTATATAAGGTATTTGTTTATAAAGAATAATATTTGTAAGTATTTATGTCTGCGTTAAAATTTAATTGTGTGTTTATGTATGTATATCTTGATTATATATTGCATCAGCATGCACAGAGGGGTTCCATTAGGACATCCGTATGGATAGGGTTACTGCCCCCACAAAAACTAATCCACTCTCCAAATCAAAATCATTTTGCAACATTTCAGACATTATTTCATCTCCCGGTCCCACTAACAACGTAAGCTTTGGGTCCCACTTATTTTGTTGCCACTTGTAATTCACTCCGTCCACTTGTGAATTTGTTTTCGTATTTTCCTTTTCCCTAAAATGCATCATCACACTTTCTACAAATGATACAACTGTAGGGGATTGTGTGCTCACTGTTTCAATCAACTATTTGAGTTTTTTCAACAGAATTGATTTACACCATGATTGATTTTCATAACTACACGTACGTTGGGCACTACGTGAGTTGTTTTTTTTTTTTTTTTTGTGAGTTGGTATATTAGTGAAGTGTGATGAACTAGATATTAATTAGTTTCATAGTTTTGCTATTTTTCTTATAGTTATACAAGTTGTTTATTAGGCTTTTTATATTGCATTCTGTCTAACAATCTTCTCAGCTTAGCTTATGAAGATATTATGTTATCAGTTGGTTTAAGTTTCAGAGTTTTATCAGAGCTGTAATAATATCTCCTAGGTTATAAATCCTTTTTTTGATAATTATAAATTCTGTTTTTAGAAAAAGAAAAACTATATGTATGTTGATATACTCATAAAAAATAATATACGTGATTTATTCCCTTTTTGATGAAAGTCATCATATTTAGTTTGTTCTCAAACATTATATTTAGTTTGTTCTCAAACATTACGGATACCAAAAAAATTTGTTCGAACAAAACAAATAGATTTAATGTGATAATGTTATATACACTTAATTTATAAAAAAATTTACTATTAGTAGTATGGTTATCTTATTATAAATCCAGATGTGATCTAATTTTTCAGCCGTGGAGAATAATTGAGTACAATGTGAAAAAGGAGAAAAAATGGAAGATAGTTCTGACGAAATAGAAAACGGAATAATATATGCCGACGTCACTAGAAAGAAAGATAATAGTGAATTAACAATTTTTAGAGAGAAATTAATAAAGCAAAAAAAAAGAAAAAAAAAGAAGGGAATTCGAAGTCATCCGAATAAGATGCTCTATAAATACAAAGAACCTCTAACCATTTGGTACGTAAGAAAGGAAGAGCACAAACACAAGCCCCAACAAGTGTCTCTGTTTCCTCTCTATTCCAAAATTTTCTTTATCTTAATATATAAATAAAAGACAAAAACTTTTGAGATGGGTTTAAAGATGTCGGACTCAACCAAACCTTACTTTGCTATGGTTTGTCTTCAATTCGGATATGCCGGCATGAACCTCTTGACCAAGGTTGTGCTCGACCATGGCTTTAGCCATTTCGTCCTTGTGGCTTATCGTAACGCCTTTGCCACTGTTGCTCTCGCTCCTTTTGCTCTTCTCTCTGAAAGGTAACATACTTAATGAAAATAGTTTCCGTATAAAATCTTCTACAGGAAAAACCAGTTTGATCGCTTCTCATCGGATAATAAACATTTTTATAATTATTTTGCTATTGTAGGAAAGTGAGGCCGAAGTTGACATTTCCAATATTCATGCAGATTTTTGTTCTAGCTCTTCTTGGGTTAGTAATCGTATAATTGAAAACATTGGCTTGATGTGCATAAATTGACTTTTTATATATTTTATATTCAACAGGCCAGTGATCGATCAAAACTTATATTACGCCGGTCTAAAACTTACTAGACCAATTTTTGCCGGCGCAGTAACCAATATAGTGCCTGCTTTGACCTTTTTCATTTCCATAATTTGCAGGTAACTAAATTTTATATTAAGTAATTATACGTAATGGTATCTAAATAAAATAAGTTAATTTATACAATATGGCACGTTGATGAAGAAGATTAAATAAGATGTTTTGGTGAAAAAAATAAAGGATGGAGAAGGTGGAGATGAGAAAAGTAAGATTCCAAGCAAAAGTGGTGGGGACATTAGTGATAGTGGTTGGTGCCATATTGTTCATTTTATTCAAAATTCCTCTTATCAACTTTCTCCGATCTCACTTCACCGGCGATGATTCCTCTCCGGCTGGTGAAGACTACCTCAAAGCCACCGTCTTCCTCCTCATCGCCTCTATTTCTTGGGCATCTTTTTTCGTCCTTCAGGTATTTAATTAGTTATATTTTCAAAATAAATCGAAATAATACTTTTTGTCAATAATTTCACTAACAAAATCTGTTCTATAATCTAAAATCTTTCAAATTCTAGATAATATCACACGAGCTTCCCGGTAGTCGCACCTCTGGAAAAAAATTGAGTAGTAGAAATTTAACCATTTGATCATAAACAAATTTTTTAATCGATAGAAGTCTAAATTTATATATTTTGTATATGGTACAAGAAATATAATTTAGATATAAATACAAGTTTTATAGCTTTATCTTTAAATTTTTATTGACTAACCTCTCAATTCTTTTCTGTGTTTTATTTTTTAGGCGGCTACGTTAAAGAAATACTCATCTCACCTTTCACTATCAACAATGGTATGTTTCATGGGAACGTTACAGTCGACAGCCATAACATTTGTGATGCAGCCAAACCTTTCTGTATGGACAATTGGCTTTGACATGAACCTTCTTGCCTCTGCTTACGCGGTTAGTCATTAGTCGTCCTTATAATATTATAACTTGTGTTATGTATGGAACTGGAGTACTTATAATTAAAGTGAAGTGTTCTTAATTATATATATACTATTTATAGGGAATAATGTCGTCGAGCATAGCTTACTACGTTCAAGGAATGATGACAAAGCAAAAAGATGTTGTATTTGTCACTGCTTTTAACCCTCTTATTGTCATCATCGTATCCATCATTGGTTTCCTCATCCTTGGCCAAAGTTTATACCTTGGAGGGTAAGCAAACCACTAGCTTTTAACCAGTTTAAACCATTTGCCTCGATTTATCATCAAGTTGTTAAACTACTACGTTTTTGTCTGAACTCAATTTATAAATTTAGGGTTCTTGGAATGACGATTTTATTGGTGGGAGTTTGCACGGTTCTATGGGGAAAGGAAGGAGATGAAGAAGAGATTATTGAGGATAAGTTTGTAGAAATTGTCAAGTGTTGTAAAAGTTGTGAAATCACGAGTCACTCGATGATGCCAAGAATCGATGAAGATGTTGACGTTGAAATGCAATCCACTAAGATGGCGGTGGTTTATTCGTAACCTCGTGTTTTAAAAAATGTTCACGAGCTTAATTACATCTTTTTGACGTTTTTTTTCAAATTAGATAGTGGAGCAACCTTTCTTTGTCTGATATCTTTGCTCCAAGTTTTTCTTTGTAGGTTTTGTTTTATAATCTTGATTAATTAGAAGGGTCATTATTAATTACCGACAATATTTCCAATCCCTTTGATTTTGTTGATTATTAATGGCCATCAGTTCATATGGATTTTCGATTTATTCCTATCAATCTGTTCCAAACAGAACAAAACATGTTTGAATCTCGTTGAAATATCCCAATCCAGACGAAATCCAAACGAGAATGACCTTATTTCTTGTAGAACAAAGAAATGCATTTGATTAAGTGCAGGCCGTGCCATAATACAAAATGTTTAAGCATTGGCTTAGAGCACTTAATTTTTAAATAAAAGTTAGAGACATTTATTTTATAAATTTTATATATGTTATCACAAATAGTATACACATGCATACATATTAATTTTAAAAATATGAACAAGTATCTAGAATTTTGTTTGATTTCAAAAGGTTACAATCTATAAATAATGATAATTTAATAGTTTAATGTGTATTTTTTAACTTTTTCGCCACACAAAATATTTGATTATATTTACTGTAACAAAATTGATTTGAAAATAAATTTTATAAATTTAGTTAACAATTTGTGAAAGAATATATAGTTAATAGCTAAAATTTTGCTTGCTAATTTGGTTTTGTTATATGAATACAGTGATTATTTTTGTAAATGCTTAACCTATGTCGAATTGATTTTTTTTTTTTTTGAACTTCGTTTATGGTATTTATTAATTTTGGTACGATTCTGATTAAGTGGTTTCCTATTTCTATCAATAGCCTTTTACACCAAATTTTGATCCTAAGTAATCGTGCAGCCTACACAAATTTAATGTTTGAATTATGGACGGGAAAAATGTCTCCTAGTCAACCAGACCTAGGATCTTAGCAGTCTAACTTGGCTCATTTTCCTAAAAACATCAGAATCGTGTCTACTCGTGGCTCATGCTAGTCTACTTTAGACGTTTTGCAAGTTAGTGTAATTGCAAATTAACCGCATAACTGTATGCAAAGTAAATTATTCACAATATTTAGGAAACATAACAAAATTTGCAAAAAATTGACCAATTGATTCATAATACAAAAACAAATACATCATGGCCCTCAATACAATTACAGTCACAAATAAATCTATGGTTGCAGCTTATACACAATTATTACGATGATATCTGCAGCCACTAGTTTGGCTCAGTCTCCTGAATCAGACCATTTGGTTAACCAATGTATGGATAAGTTATCGTCAAGGTGTGCGATGTACCGAAATGTATAGTCATGGTACGTTATAACAAAATAGATGGTGTCTAGAAATTTATAACATGGGACGTATTTATCTTAATTCGTGACGAAACATGTACCTGGGACGCTATTTCCCAAGCTTGAAAGTGTTCCTAAACAAGACTCTAGAAAAAAAACACACACAGAGATTTGGTCTCTTTGCGTTCCCGTTTAAGTAATTAACTTTTGTCTTAAATATGAATTATTCTTATAATGAACAAATTCAATGGATTTCATCCATAGGCACATCATGGTTGATCCCTGTAATTGAAGACGGTTGGTTTCCTTCACGATCCCGAGGCACAATGGGTCCGTGAAACAGAAAGGATCGCAGATTCTTCTCTGGCAAAGACCACTAGAGGAGCATTGCATGGAGGTGTCACTTTTCTCTCTAAACAGTTGCCTGAAGATTCAATTCTACTATTTTATCTGAATGGCATGGATTTCTTTCTAGGCGTCTCACCTGTTCATGTCAAGTAAACCTCTCACTAGAATTTACTAATTATAATCAAAGCAGAACTCTAAATTAATATACACTATAAACTTGTTTGGGTGAAGCGGAAGCAATGAAAGGAGCCGGACCAAATAACAACGAAGGTGAAGCTATAGTGAGAAGTGTGATCAGAGCATTGGCTAAACCGGTGCAACTTCTCAATGTGACGGCTATGACGGAACTAAGAAAGGACAGTCACCCTTGGATCAATGCCGGTGGAGGCAGACGCTTAAACGACCATAGCCATTGAGTGTCTACAGTTGCACTTGTTGTCCCATTGAGCGGGCTCGGAAAACCTGTATCTTTGAGTGAAAAGAAGTGAATACTAAAAGCAAAGTATTATTTACAGAAGCAGAACATTAAATTCTCATAGTCATGGACTATTAACATTTAAGTCTTAAGTTTGTTGTTACTCTCAATATCCTTTGCTTTTGGTTTATTCGTGTGTGATGACATTTTTTTTGACCAAAACAAAATGTCATCACACACAAATAAACCAAAAGCAAATGATATTGAGAGTAACTGCAAACTTAAGACTTAAATGTTAATAGGCTATGACTATGAGAATTAGAGAATAACAACTTGGCATGAGCTAGAGAGTCTTGGACGGGTAATGAGTTCTTTCAGGATTGTTGATCTTTTTTGTGTCTCCATGGAAGCATCGAAGTAGACGGTTAGTTTCTTAAGGATTTCCGAGTTCACAAGAAAGTAGCTCAGTAGCTTCATCTCCATTGCTTCCCCTTTCACAAGTCTTTCTATATCAACATACTCTAGAGATGATAGCAAACATCTTGGTTTCGATAAAAAACTACTAATTCCTGTCCTTTGTGGAAAGTCAGTAGATGCCTGAAAGTACAATTAAAAAGAAGAAATTAACTGAGTATACAATTCTTTCATGATTTGCACTATAAAAGAAGAGCTTAAGTAAACAATCCGAACCACGACAAGAGATTTTAGATTTGGACAGCTTTCAAGAAAGATTGGCAACATTTCCCATCTGTAGTTGGCAAATATAACACGCAAGAAAGAAGGCTACGAAATAAGGGTAGTTGTTCACTGCTTGAGTAATGATAGATGACCTGCAAGGATAACAAGAAAAATGTATGAGGAAAAACTTATAGATAGAGTTAAGCATTAATATAGGTTTACCTCAAGAGTTTTGGAAGTGATGGTCATATCTTTAACACAAGAGACTCCCTCAAGAAAACTACGCATTGTCTTTATCTTTAGTAGATCATTTTAGAACTTGCTTTCGAATCTCCGATTAAAGGCAGCACCGATATAGGCCTCTACAAGTGAACTACTAATTAGTATGAATTTTGCAATGCGGTTATCATCGAACTTCAGATATTGAAGCCTAGGAGCATATATTACAACTACAAGACTATCTATATCCCAATGATCCAAAGTGTGAGATCTCTCGCAAACAAGAGTGAAGCTCAATAGAGACCGAGAGACCACACGTAAAACTACAAGAGAATAACTGAGAGACCACACGTAAAACTACAAGAGAATCGTAATATAAACTCAAGCTTTCAAGAGCTCGGTAGCTGATATACCTCGATTTTTACCGGTTTTGATCTCATTTATTCGTTTGTTTGCAAAGTATTTGTTATGTTTTTAGAGTCTTTACAGGTATAACTCAAGGATAAACTGGATATTGTGAGCGGAGCAGGATTAGAGCTAAATTAGGAGTTTTCGTGGCAGAATCAATTGATCGGTCGATCTTTCCGTTGATCGATCGATCACCATCATCAACTAGGAAGAAAGCGCTCGACTACTTGATCGACTTCACGTGGTCTGATCTACCGATCATCATATCTCCAGATTTTTGCGCTCAACCATCTAATCGATCTCATGCCTATTGATCGATTGATCAAAATTTCAAAGAAGAAGCGCTCGACCTTAAGATCGACCTGACGCCTAATTGATCGACCAGAGAAGACTTAATCGATCGATCATCATCTTGATCGACCGAATAGTGACCCTGCGAAGCCCAAATTTGAATTTCCTTATTTTTTGTACCAAGTCAGTTTAGTGATTTAAATTAGGTTAAACTCGTTTTCTGAGGGACACAATTCATCTTTTACGTTACCAGACTTTGTTCTAGAGTTTTTGAGGAGAGGATTTCCAATCTCTNACTTTGTTCTAGAGTTTTTGAGGAGAGGATTTCCAATCTCTACACAATTGGAGAAGATTTCTAAACATTTAATCTCAATTTCAATTATCTTTCATGCTTTATACCATGTCTTTGATTTTATGTTCCTTAATTATGTCTGAGTAGTTCTTATCTGAGTTTAGG
>OVAX01004284.1:0-14071 GCA_900406405.1 Lepidium africanum | reverse complement strand
ACAAACCTTAATCCTTGTAAAAGTTCAGTTCATGAAATTCAAATCCTTATCAAAAAAAGAAGAGATGAATCGCCGTTCCAGGAGAAAAGTACGAAGTTTCAGTCAAGAGTGTCTTTAGGGTTTTGAAAGTTATAACATTAACCAAATCAATTTTAGTTAACCATTCGGTTACGTTAACGGAACCAACCCGAACAACTTACCGAATTCTAATTTAAACACCATTCAAATTACTCGATTAACTTATCAATACCCGACCCGATTTGTCAAATTTTGGTTCGGGTCGGATCAGACATTTCGGGTCGGGTTTTATTCTCAGGGCTAGGTGTCACTGCTATGTTTTGAATTTTATTCTGATGGGCCTTATGTTTTCTCGAGGCTCTGTTGCCTTAATGGGCCCTTGGAATTAGGTTTTTTGGTAATTGGGCCTTGCCCAATTATGCCTCTACAATCCACCCCCTCCCCAAGTTCGTCAAAAAAAAGGAGAAATTCTCCGAATTTTGACAAACTAACATTAATATATGTCATATGTCTTCACGTCATTGGCTTACTAATTTTGGGGAAGCAAACAATTTCTTTTATTTTCTAGGGTTTGAGAGTCTTTCTTATCCGCTATTACTCTCTCTTATCATTTCTTTTTTTTTTTCCGAATTCTTTGATTTCGAAAATTTTGTCCCGTGTTCAGCTTTAAATTTTGTCATGTGTTCTCGCTGAGCACGGGACAAATGAAAGGATGAGGCTTCATCTCGTTGTGTCAAATTGAGGCTTTCGAGCCAAAGGTTTGACCAGTGTGAAGCATCTGATGGTCAATTGAGGCCAGTTGATTTTACCCATTTTGCTTGTGAGCGTCGGGTTGAAGTGGGTGAGACTTCAAATTTCCATATTGACGAGCAGAGGTTTGCTTTTGTTGAGGACNCATATTGACGAGCAGAGGTTTGCTTTTGTTGAGGACATATTGTTCGAAATGGAAAGCGATGCTCTTGTTGGCGAGTGTATGGTGTCGCCCATTGGCTCAAGTTCGAACCTAAGGTTTCATGATTCATATGGCTACAATGTTTCTTCCACGGACCGTCAAGAGAGACTTTCAGGTGCTTTTCTTGTTGATGAGCTTGAGGGTAAAACTCACTAAAGCAATCTGATGCTCGAAGTGGTTCGGAGGATCATGAATTTAACCCATTGGCTTAACTCTTTAAAGTGTCTTCCTACTCTGTGCGCTAACGATTTTGTTCGCCAGTTTTTTGAGCAATATAATTTAGGCAGGAAATGTAAATGTGAGACCCGGCCCATTAGGCTCAAGAAATAAACAAAACCCTATGTATATGTGTATATATATATACTAGAAGGTCCCTAGAAAACCTTAATGAGAAGAAAGCCTAACCGTCATCTGATTTGACCACGTAAAAGAGAATGGAGAAGCAGAGAATGAAAACGACTCGGAAGCGGAAGCGGAGAATGCAATCCAGATGTGTGTCCTCCCAACTTTAGTATCCACTACAAGAAAACTCGTCATTTGAGACTACACGATCAGTCTCAAATCAATCTCAGTTATGACGAATGAGAATGAACAACGACTGATACAATCAGTCGCAAAAGCTTAGTCGCTATTTTATGTAGTCACTATTTAGTCGCAATTTTGCGACTGAATCAAGACTGATATAATCAGTCTCAAAATTGAGACTGATTCAAGACTAATGAAATTAATATCTATTTGCGACTCATCTGAGACAAAGTGGTCAGTCGCTGCGTTTCAGTCACTAATTATTCTTAATTATTCAGTTGCTGATTAGTCTCAAAAGTTCAGTCGCTGATTAGTCTCAAGAGTTCAGTTGCTGATTAGTCTCAATAGTTCAGTCGCTGATTAGTCTCAAACATTCAGTTGCTGATTAGTTTCAATATTGTAGTCGCTAATTTGTCTCAAATATTCAGTCGCATATTAGTTTCAATAATTCAGTCGTTGATTAGTCTCAAAAATGCAGTCTCACATTAGTCTAAGTAATTCAGTAGCTAATTAGTCTCAAAATTTCAGTCGCAGATTAGTCTCAAAATTCAGAATCAGATTAGTCTCAAACGTTTTTTTTATGTTTCTAGATTATTTAATTATTAAATTATTAGAATTAAAATTTAGATAAAATTTGATTTTTGGAAACAAATAACATATTAAACCGAAACTGAATTGTATTGCATCGAGTATGCGAAAACATAAAAAGTTCAAATGATATTAAAAGCGAAACGAAATCATAGTTGGTCGGGAAATTGATCAGCAGGTGCGGGCATTGAAGAAGACCCTGAACCATCATGTCGTGGAGGAGGAGGAGGAGTTATGAAAGTCAAGTAAGTAGGGAACAAAGGGAGCGCTGTCTGAAGAAACTCTAGGATCTCCTCGTTCTAATGCCTCAGAAAAGCCATGTTTTCCCTGTAACTCGCCATCTCTTGCTGCACATATTCCTTGTAAGACACCATCTCCTGCTGCATGCTAGAAATTGTGTCCGTGACAGTCGACTTGGCGCTTCCTTTGTTTTTGCCGTGGCCATACCTCCTGCCAAAATTTCTGAATTCGTACACGTTCACTCTACGGCCAAGCAAAGTAGACTGAAAACAAAATAATGATTAAAATTAAATATAAATTATAAGAATATGTAACTAATAAAATTTAAACATACCTAAAGGAAAATCTCGTTATCCTGCTCCGGAGTGAGCTCGATCGTCAGAGAAGCAGTGTCCGATAGATCGTCCACGAAGACTTCACTGATCGTGGCTGGTCGATCATATTTTTTCCCCTCGGAGATAACATTGTATATAAATTTGAGACTATAAAAAAATGTATAAATTAAAAAATACTTACAAGTTCACACTGAACGCGATAGTAACTCTTCCATCCCGAGAGATGTTTATGAGGTCCACATCCATCACGATCAGAAGAACGAGCTTCCCAGGTTTTCTTGCTTTTTGCTTGTGCCTCCTCAGTAGCCCAATGCCTACATAGCTTCACATAAACATCCCCATTCATCCACATAGGACATTTCCCCTCATTTTTAATCTGAGTCGTGATTCCCTTCATCCTCTTGATACAGACTTGATCGAACTCTTGTCGAACGGTTTCAATAATAGCCGGGTTCCAGTAAAAAATTTGCTACAAAAAAGTTTGAAAACAAAAATTATGTATTAGTAAATATAAATTGTAATTGAGTTAAAGTGAGATAAAAAAAAACTTATTTTTACCGCGAATTTAACCAAAAATTGGTCTCGCATATCTGGAGGTGTATTGGTCCAACTTAGATAAACGCATTTGTATCCGTTCCTGATGATATTCGATATATGTGTAGAAATTTGACTAAATTCATCACGATCAAACCTGAAAAAAATACAATAAAATTCATAAAAATTCCAAATAAAATTCTATAAAATTCATAAAAATACAGTAAAATTACATAAATTACTACAAATTCATAAAAAAAGCATATAAACATTAACAAAAATTAACAAAAATTCATAACTTCTAAAAATTCATAAAATTTCAACAAAATTCATAAAAATTGAACAAAATTCATATAACAACTTCTAAAAATTCACCAAAATTCATAAAATTCACCAAAATTGTCAAAATTTCATAACAACTTCTAAAATTTCATAAAAATTTACTATGGTTATTAAAAATTGTACAGAAATTCTATAATATTTTATAATTACCAAAAATACATAACAAAATCATAATAATTAATTTTTAAATTCTATAAAATTCATATAAATTCCATAAAATTCATATATATCCACTAAAATTCCTAATCTACCAATTATGAATTCCATCAACCTAATTTACCACATAATCTTACCAAAATTATACTAATAGACCTAGAATATATATAAATCCTAAAAAAAAAATTCTTACCAAATTGTATCCAGATTTGGAAATGGATCCAACTTTGGAAGATCTCTTGCTCATTCTGCATCATGGTAAAGGTCTTCTAGAGTGAATTGAGGAGGTTGATGGTCTTGTTGTGAAGAAAAAGTTTCATCCATCTCTTGACCGGTTGGGTTTTCGTTTGGCCATGTGTCTGAGAAATTGGCCAGCCCAGAACCACCAGCGTGAGGGCGCACCACCGGTATTCTCGCCGCTGAAGAAGATGGAGTCGCCATAGAAGTTGAACGGTGCAATTGGCGTTGAAGATTTCTCCCGGATCTTCCACCTCCTCTTCCTAATCTTGATATACCCGAATGAGACATTAATTGAGCTTCTTTTGTGTGTAAAATCGCTCGATTTCGGTTGTGAGAATCCAAAGAAATCGAAAGAAAAAAAAGTGAAATCAGTCTTGAAGTGAGGAAGAAGGAGGGTTCTGATTATTATCTAATTTCTGAGATTACGAAATCAATCTCTGTTCATTCGCTATTTTTATGGCAATAAATAATGCGAAACACAAATGGTTTCGTGAAATAAATGTGTGGCAAAAATAGTGATTGTATAGCGACTGATTATAAAATCAATCGCTATACAGTCGCTGATCTAAAAGGATTTTTAAAAAAGAAAGGAGCCGGGATTCGAACCCGTGACCTCCCTATTTCAAGGCTTTTATGGTAGTCCGGTTACCACTGGGCTACCAGACTCTTTCGAGTATAACTTACGGTGTTTAATATGTATTCAGAGTTTACTTTAAGTTCGGGTTTCGTAAATTTCCCGAAAATTAACGGATAAGAAAAATTGACGAAATTAAGCCCATTTCAAAGTATTAATGTTAATGAATACAGGAATATAATTTGTTTGTACACTTTATATAGAAGAATTAAATATATTATTTTTCTCGATGATAAGAATGAGACATATTGTAATACCGTCTAAGTAGTTCATACATGGGTACAACAATGCGTTTGCACATGAATCGTTAAGAAACCAATTATAAGTCCTCAAACTTGAGAAATAAGATGTGTAAACATCATTAAATGTCTCTAATAGCATTTTTCCAATAATTTTGTTCGGTTACGGTACAAGAGAAGCATCCGCGGTCGAGGCTTCGGAAGGATGCTGTCGTGGGTCCAGTCACGGTGTTACGTCTAGACATGTTCTGCGGATGGAGATCTTGTCCGCGACCAGTGTGGGTCACTGGTCCGGTCGCGGCCGCGGCTTGCACACATCTTCAACTCACAGCTTGGCCAATTGTTCACTCTTTTTCTCCGTGCCTTCTCCTCTCCAAGCATAATCTCAACCTCCAAGCTTCCAATTTCTTAAACTCAGCTCCAATCCTCATGTTTTGAGGTTCCAATCACCTAAAATACCGAAAAACACCAAAACTATGGAAATGCATGTCCTAATCGCTATAATGCAAAAACTAAACACAAAATGATTCTAAAATGACATGATGTGCAACTAAAAGACTAAAAAATGATGCTAAAATGCATGAAAATTAGGCTAAATATGAGACACATCAACTCCCCCGGACTTGCCTTTTGTTTGTCCTCAAGCAAACAAAGACTTATATCCGAATAAGAGGTTGAGACCGGGAACTCAAAGCCAAAGACTAATATAATTCAATGCTAAGCTCACTATCCAAAATGGCAATTCTAGGATGCATTAGACGCCAATTTTACTCAAAAATCTAGCCATACTCATCAAAGCTCAATCTACATTCAACTTCAACCTACACTATGCATTCAAATCAACTAAGCCTTTTAACATTCATTAAGATCAAGAACCATGAATCACACAATGCAAAACAAAGTGAACTTGCTTGGCTAGGCTAAAGGTTAAGAGATTAAAATGATCTCTTCATCCATAAGGCTCAATGCTCAACATACAAGGATCACTCAAGAAATGAAATGAGCTTTAGGATAATGCTAAAGGTTTAAGCCAACCTACACATACAAGAATAGAATCTCATCTACCCAACCTATGCAAGAATCGAATTAAGTCCCTAAAGCTACTCTAATCCCAATTGATCCTAAAATCTACCCTTTGCTCACAAGGATAACTCACTCTTTTCCCTTACTTTCTTGGATCAACGTTTCCCTTTTTAGCTTCATTACATTCTAAACATATAGCGGGTTTGGACTTCTTAAGACTTATGGTTCAACTCTTTTTCAATCCTTTCTGGTTCTAATCCTTCTTTTTTCATTCCCTTGAACCACATAACCAATTCCACGCAACCGAAACCCTTTACTATACCCTTTTTACTTTGACTTTCAATACCCTTTCTCTCCTAATCCTTCTTTGAACAACCTTCTTATTTGATCACTTTCTTCAAAAATTTTCCGATAAATACCATTAAAGCTCAATACACATACACACTCTCACCCAAAATAAGGTTCTCACCTAGTCCTATTTGGTCCAAAAATCGTGAAGCAAAACTACATGAGAGACCACCCTTGTCAGCTAGAACCTAACACTTTATCTCATGCTCATTTCCAAAAATAGGCTTAACAAACATGAAATATGAGGGCTTGAATAAAAGCTAGGCTGAGGGTGTGGAGACTAATTCACGAAGTGAACTAGCTATTTAAGTACCAAAGATTGGCAAAATGATGTAAGATACTCAAATATGTACATGTAATCCACAAGCTCAAGATGCAATGCAAGGTGTGATAATTATAAGTCCAAATTAGGTTCCAATTAGCAAGCCTTAGCTTCAAATCACATCAAGTTTCAGTCAAAGAGAACATAGACTCAAACATTCCAAGCATGGTTCAACCTTAATTTCAACTAGCAACCTAAAACATCAAACAATTAGCATCTAGGGTGTTGAACTTAGCACGTGAATCATTTAATCTACTCAAGGAAATAATATCATTGTTCTCATGCAAACCTATATGAATCTAAAACTCAATCCTAGAATGATATGCAAATGCAAACTATATACGTGCTTGTTTTTGCTTCTTTTTTTTCGAAATTTTTTTTAATGAAAAATACAAAACTAGAAAAGGACTCAAGAAAATAGAAAACAACAAAACTACAAACACCATTAGCCATTAGGCTCCCTCTCCCAGACTTATTTCTCACCGTCTCGGTGAGATAACAAGCTCAAGAGAAGGAAACCATAAAAACAAACATAAAAATGCAAAAGGAAAAACTATTTACAAGGTTAGTGATTGGTACCTTTTCTACTTAGGAGACCCACATATGGTCTCGACATTGGGGGTAATGGAGGTTTCATCCCAATCTCTTGTCTTTGAAAAGGGAACTCGTTTTGACCATTGACCGATTCTTGTTGGTTCTCAACTTTCCCGCCAACTTCTTCTCCTCTTGGTGTAGGCACTTCATCATTGTCCGAGACATACCCTTGAAGTGTCTTCAATTTCCTTTTTATCCAACTTAGTCTCTTGATGATTTTCACTTAGTTCTTGATGATGGTGATGAGTGATTGATCCTTTGCCGTCCTTGGTGTGAAAGCAACCGTTGGAATTTCCCAACCTAGCAAATCCGAAGCATTGTTTTGTGCATTAGACGAAGAAGCTTCCACGGATTCTTCTCTTTCTCCATATTCAAACTCGATTTTTTCCATCCTATCCAAGGAAGTCTTCTTTGGAGATGGCAAAAACATGGTCTTGAATTTCCCATTCCTATTCATGTATGAAAATACCTTAAGCCGTTCCTCCACTCCAAAATCTTGGTCTTCACAAAATAATTCCCATCCATTGGTTCGGTTGCTTTATCCGGTGCAAACTTGTCATAAGGCAACCCCATGTGCTCCGAAAGTGGAGTTATTAGTCCCGCCATTCTACACACTTGTTCTTTCCTCTCATTGAACCTCACCCTTAGCATAGAGTTTGCAAAAACGCAACCAAGATTGACATTGGTTTGTGGTAGTTCATCAATGCAAGGAGTACCATCTTCTTTCTTAAGGAACAAGTATAAACCGGTGTACAACATGCAAATCTCGGTTCCATTGACTGTCCCGGTCTCACTCCTAGAGCAAATGGTGTTTGCTAAAAATTTAGCTACCACACGGATGGCTGGATTCCTAATCCAACGGTTTTTTGGTGATCCGCTAGCTTGCCCGGTTGCTATAATGCTCCAAAACTCATTTGCTTCATTGAACCGACAGTAACAAGGTTCTTCTTCATAAGGGAACCCATAAACTTCACACACTGCCTTCATTGTTATGCTATGCATCATTCCATGCATCTTGAAGTGCAATGTAGTTTCATCCGGGATTGGGTTGTTTTCATCCTTGTAAGCCAATCAAACCATACCAAAGAACTCTCTAGCCAGTTCCGGGTATACCAAATGCTTCAAACTAGCAAACTTCTCCAAGCCTATATTCTTGAGGATAGCAAACACATCATCCTTGATTCTCATTGCTTCTAGTGTCCCAATTCGGAGGTAACGAGTGAGTTTGTAGGTGATCACTAGTTGCTTGTCATATGATTTCTTCTCGAACTTAGAGAATAGAACCGGTCATCTTGGAGGCAAATCATTAGGCGTTTCCTTCCCTTGTTCACTTGCCCTCTTCTTTGACTTTGGTTCTTCTCTTTGACGTTTGGCATTTTTTTTAGGTGCTTCAACAACCATCTTTCCCTTTCCTTTTGATTTGCTTGCAACCTTGTTAACATGATCCTTGCTTAGTGTCATTCTCTACAAAAAATCCACAACACCTATTATTTCAAGAGAATGTGAAAATTGCTTAATTAATGCCAAATTCAATCAAAAACATTCAATTATAGTCATTGGCAATTAAATAAGCAATATTCAATAACAATTAAGCTCACAATCAATCAAGGAAGCAAATTTGGCAAGAAAAAATCAATTAATTAAAAAAGTCAACAAAAGTCAACTCTAGTCAACCTAGCCCTGGGCATTCGGTTCCTCGGGTCGGTTCTTTTCGGGTAAGAGAATTTTATACCCATTTTGGCCCCGCTACAATTTCGGTTCGGTTCCGGGTCGGGTTCGTTCGGGTTTAAATTTTTAAGAACCGAAAAATACCCATATACCCGTATACCCAAAAATTACCCCAAGATTTGAACTTGAAACAGGACCCGAATACCCAAAAATACCCGTCTACAGAAAAATACCCGTATACCCGATTATTTTTCATAAATTACTCAAAATATTTGAAAAATAACCTAAAATTACTTAATTACCTGACAGATACCCGAGGATCCGGACCCGAACCTATACCCAAATACTCTTATACCCAAAAAATTTTGGGGTACCCAAGAACCGAACGGGTACCCGGTCGGTTCTGGGTAGGAACCGGAACCGACCCGATACCCACGGATATTATACAAATGTACCCAATAGGGTACGGTAGGACCCGGACCCGGACCCGAACCTGCTTTTTCGGGTCGGTTTCGGTTCGGGTTTTCGAGTCCAGGTATTTTGTCCAGGCCTAAGTCAACCTATGGTCAACAATAATTCAATCATGAAAATTCAAAATTGAGCAAGAATTAGATGGAATTCCCCTATGTATTACAATGAATTCTTGCTAATTAGCCCAAAAGGAAGCTATCAAGACCATAATCAAGCATTTCCCCCCAAAAAAAATTCTCACTCAAGAACAAGATTGGATCTCAAGAACCTTAAACCTTAATTCATCAAATTAGCACTAATCCTTTTAAAATTAAGCTCAAATCAAGCTACCCAAACTATTTCTCACCATTTCCAAGCTAAACCTAACTCAAATCAACTCATTTAACCAAGCTATCAAAGATTTGTATATTAGAGCAAAAATGGAGATTTGAGATCAGATTTTGCACTTACTTGGATTAGATTTGCAAGCTAAATGAGTAAAACTTGAATGAAATGCTAAAGGATTTGAGAAAATGATCAAAAAGCTCTTAAGACTCAATTTATAAAAATCAAAAATGCTTTAAGATGTAGAGAGAAAATGGTTTTTGTTTGAAAATGGAAGACTGAAGTGAAGAAGAAGAAGCCATAAATAATTTTTTTTTTTTCATAAAGTAGACCGCGACCAATTCGGGTTGCGGGTTGTGTTGAGCGTGATCCGTGGGTTTTGTCGTGACGGAGGCCTCGACGGGATGTGCTCGCGGGTGATTTCTTTCGCCTTCCTCTCGACCCATGTCTCGACCGATTCTCGACCACGGGTCGCATTTGCTTCATCTGCGGGATTCATCTCGACCGCAGCCTCAATGGGATTCGACCGCGGGTTGCCTTTTCTTCATCTGTGAGAAATTTCGCGATCGAGGTCTCGATTGGAAACGGCAGCAGGTCGTATGGGCAACGATCTGCGACCTTTGTCTCGACCGCGGCCGCGATGGGATCGGCCCGCGGGTCATATCCCATTCCAAACTTCATCCTTCCTTCTTCACTTTAATCCTTACTTCCTTTACCCTCTACACCCTTTGCTTGCACCCTACACCGAAACCAAACACCAAAAACATTCCAAAGACCACAAGAATCTCAACATAACAATGAACCAACTCAACAAGTTCTAAAATTTAAAAGCAATATGTACAAAGGATATGCTTGGGATTGCCTCCCAAGTGTGCTTGTTTAACGTCTCAAGCTCGACGTTGTTCCCTGCGTTTTTATGCGGTTGAAGGAACGGAAAGTGGATTCTTCTCCACCAACGCGTCCTTGAAGCTTGTTAAAATTCCTCGTCAAGACCATCCTCCGGAACTTTCTCCAATCTTGGAACTTTAATTTCAAACCCTCCATAGTCTATCATGCCGCAAAACGTTCCAGCTCTTGGCACCATAAGATAAGCGACGTGGTTATTAACCCTCTCAAGCACAACTGATATACACATTTTTAGCATGCTTTAGGAGCCTCATTTAGCTAGCATCCGCATACATTTCCACTGGACTCTTATCATTTTAGAGTCCAATTAGTCCCATTCATATGCATTAGCATACATATTGCATCCGATGAAGTTTCAGGTATTGGAAGCGCTAAAACATAGAATTCTGAGCGTTGAGTAACTGAGGACTAAGGAATCAGCACCTGGAGTGCTATTGGAGCTAAAGAGTGTTAGGAGGCCATTTCAACCTCATGAGAGGCTCAAAAAGCTACCCAAGCTCGAGATGGAGTCGAGTCAGCCATGCTCGAGACCACATCGAGTACATCCAAGCTCGAGATGAACTCGAGCTCAACCAAGCTCAAGAAACATGCCAGAGCTACGCCTTGAGTCACAAGTTTTCTTCTGATGGGCCTTTTTCAGCGCTGGGTTAGACTGAGGCTAATTTCCACTACACTCTAGGCTTGTTCTACTGGGCCAAATTCAACTTAGGGTTCTACCAAGTCTATTTATTTCTATTTTCTTCTGTTCGAAAGACACCCTAGTTTTTACTACTTTTCGTGCAAGCAGACATTTTAGCTTTTGTAATCTCAGAACGAAACCTTTTGATTTCGAGTTTATGCAATTCAGTTTCACACTTAGCGTTGTTTTCAATTCTTGTTCGAGTTCATTGTCTATGCTATCCAATATTGATTTCGTGCCTAGGGTTGAATTTATGAGTTCTGAGTAGTCACCTAAGGCTCCTGAGGATGAGTTAGGTTAGCGTGAAGCTTAGTGCTAATGGATTTACATTTTGCACTTGCCAATTCCTATAACCAATTAGATTCAGCATCATGCCAATATAAATTTATACCTAAAGCAAAACTTATTGATGCTTTTATACATTTTTATACTATTTTGGCGCCTAAAACAAGGATTTCACCAACTTGAAGTCAGGGTTAACTCTACACCTAACTACTACTATTTGATTAGAGATTAAGATTTGGGTCCAACTTTTTGAAGTTATATAAAAAAGTATGAGTACTATGGATTAAAATAGCTCATTCTTCTTACGATTTGAAGTGGTCGAGGGTTGTCTATGCAAAAGATTTTATCATGATGTTGATGTACCTTGTTTTTATCGGTTTTAAGCTCACCAATTCGTATGTTATTAGACTCTTTGTTAGTGTTTTAGAGTATTTACATGTGTAAAACAGGCCTAATTTGGATCATGCATTGGAAGCACGGATTGAAGCAGAATCGGAGCAATTTTGAAATTTCAACAACAAAACACACTGATTGATCAATCACTGCCTTGATCGATAGATCGCCTATCTCAGCTGTTGTTGTGCCCGACCTCATGATTGACCAAGCATAGCTTGATCGATCGGTCGTCTCATTTGCAAGACTTGCGTACGACCTGTGGATCGAGCTTACATCTCATGATCGACCAATCCAGCTCCTCACGATGATTTGCGCCCGACTTGGAGATCAACCAGCTGTTGCTGTGATCGATCAATATGTTGTGGATCGACCAATCAACGATCTAATCGATCGATCATTGAAGACATACCTAATTTTCCCTATTTTGTACTTACGCGTTTTAAGACGTATAAATACTCAGTTTTAGTCTTTTATCATTATCCATCATATTTTTGACGGCTATAAACTTTCTGTAAGCAAGGGAGAAGATTTACTCCTCTACTTTGTAGAAGAATTCTAAACCCTCTTTGATTTTATACTGCAATTCAATGTTTTCTTTCATCTATTATATTGTTATTGCTTTGATTATGTCTGAGTAGTCCCATAATCATGTTAGGGTTTTCAGGGAATTAGGAATCGATGATTAGGGAATAGATAGGGTTCAATCATTATAGTTCTCAATATATAATTGTGTGCAATGCCTAGATTAGCTTGATCACCTAATCTCTGATTCTAGGTTGTTTAGCTTTCCCAAAGTATATTGAACACCTGAACTGGTTTAGATGAACAATTGGCTCTTACCAAAGACAGTTGATGTTAAAGTCGGTTGTGGACAGATTAAACCTATTCGTTAATGCTCGTTTGTATCCTTAGAGCCAACGATAGTTAGGATTGCTAAGATACTAAACTCGTTAGTGGGAACCGCAACAGTGGGTCTTTAAGTTCATTGTGTATAAAGTCGAGAATTGGTTTAAAGCATGTCCTGAATAATTTCTCGTGTTAGATTTCCTATTCATGAATGAATTCCCAATGCATGATGTTTTTTAATTATTGATTTACATCCCATTAAGTTGTTAGTTTCATTCATCTCCAATTATCGTTCAGTTTAGCTTGAAATAGAATTGAGTAATCAATAGTGCAGTTCTTGGTTCTTCGTGGATTCGATCCCTAAGTACTACTTCACTTGATGTGTACTTGCAGTAGATTGTTAAGGTAAAACCTGAGTAGCATCAAGTTTTTGGCGCCGTTGCCGGGGAACTAATTGGTTGCTTTTTGATTGAAATTCAATTTCAAGTCTAAACACTTTTACTTACGTTTTTTGTTTTTGTTTAAATTTCAGGTTTATGGTAAGGAGAAGCCAAGGCTCTAAGAACCTTTGGAATCTCGACAACGAAGCACTCACTAGGATTAAATAAAAGAACAAAAGAGTTAGAGTAATGAGTCTGCATTTTAGCACCTTTAGAAGCATCATTTAGTCCACATTGCATCCATATTCATAGAATTCTCATCATTCTAGAGTCTTTTTTAGGTTCATATTGCATACATGTTGCATATGGAGTTGTTTATGTACTTTTGGAGCTATTTGGATCATTTTCGAGCATATTGGACGTGAGGAGAATCATACACTTGGACTTGATGATGAAACACAACTTTGGAACAGAATTGTGCCAGATTTAGTGCAACTCGGCCTCACCACTCTCCAACAGGCTGAGTCAAGAATTTATGCTGGGAAAATTGCCACTCACCCTCACCACTCGCTACGCAGGCTGAGTAAAGAATTTATACTGGGAAAATTGCCACTCACCCTCACCACTCGTTGCACAGGCTGAGTCAAGAATTTCTGCTGGGAAAATTGCCACTCACCCTCACCACTCGCTGCGCAGGCTGAGTGAAGAATTTTTGACTCCATTTTGTTGAATTTTCTCGTGTTGACTTTTTTAGGGTTTTGTATGTGGGCTATAAATACCACTCCTAAACCCACAAAAACAATCCACGTTTTTTGCCTCTTTTGTTCTTGAGAAACACCACAAAACTCTCTCTACTTTTGTAATCAGATCTATGGTTTAATTTCAAGTATTTGGCTTTGATTTTTATATCACTCTTCTTATTTTTCTTTGCTCTTTAAGATTCATGCACTAGTTTTATTTTCTTTGTTTGTGTTCTTGGTGACAATATCTAAGTAGATCCATTAGGGTGATTGAGGAGATGGGCTA
>OVAX01004283.1:0-14074 GCA_900406405.1 Lepidium africanum | reverse complement strand
TTGACAGGCGTTCTGGTAAGGAGATTGAGAAGGAGCCTAAGTTTTTGAAGAATGGTGATGCCGGTATGGTTAAGATGACTCCAACTAAGCCTATGGTTGTTGAGACCTTCTCCGAATACCCTCCATTGGGACGTTTCGCTGTTAGGGACATGAGGCAGACCGTTGCCGTCGGAGTTATCAAGAGCGTCGACAAGAAGGACCCAACTGGAGCCAAGGTCACCAAGGCTGCAGCCAAGAAGGGAGCCAAATGATGAGACTTTCGTTATTATCGACTCTTTTCTTGTGACGTTTTAAACTTTGATTGCGTTAGAGCCTCTCTTTTTTCTCTGCTTCTCTGTTCCTCCTTTTTGGTTATCCCTGAGACCTTTTTTGTTATGGTTTTTAAGTATACAGTTTTTGGATGATTTTGCCTAAATTTAATGTTTTGTTGTGCGTACAAATCAATTCTCTGTTTTGCGTTTATACGACAGCATTTTCTGAAGTGTCGGGGATAAGGCGTGACAAAAATCTTACGAACAAATTTGTTACCTGTTCCAAATCTATGTTTAAGAGTTTATAATGGGCTTCGATTCTATGCGTAACTTCTAAAATGCCCATACAACAAACTGTTTATTTCAGTAAACACCTTGTGATATTAATTAATTTGTCTACTAGAATGTTTTATGTATTCATAATATGTTAGAAAAAAACCTCAACCAAAAAAGTATATATGTATTGGAAAATCTTTGATAGAAAAACTGTAATCATAGTGTGACAAAAGTTCGTTGTTCTTGTTCCGCTGGTGTGAAGTCTCGCTCTTGGTGCTGAAGAATGCACGCTTATCATCGACAGTTTTACTTCTGAACATGTCAGGCAGTGTCTGGAGTGCAAGATCAAGCAGTCTTTTGATGTTTTGGTTACTCGTTGCCTCGATGAGATCACAGAGTCTGAAGTGATCATTGACTTTACATTGGGACGATGTTCTATGAAAAATTAGAACTTGAACAAGGGATCGATACAAGTAAAGAGCAAAGCTATGACGTGATGCTCACGATGTCCTCATGATGATGATGATGATGATGATGATGATGATGATGATGATGATGATGATGATGATGATGAACATACTATTATTTAAACAATCTTGTTTTAAAATATAAATCTGAAAACTAGATAATTCAAAGATTTTATTTTGTTCGTACTCCCATATCAAATATATAATTCTAACCACCAATTTAATAACAACTCCTATTTGTGAATTAGCTGTATTAATAATTCTATAGCTTTATTAAACAGCCAACTCATGAATGACGGCTAAGGTTCGATCTCTTATAAGAGAGTTTCATTTAAGTTTCGAGGTTCTTCCAATTCTACATTTTTCATTTGGAAAAAATGTCAAAAAAATCCAGTGTTTCAAAATAATTGAAACAAAACTCAAATTTTAAATGCTTGAGTTTCATTTAACCGTTATAACCATGCTTAACTCTGTTATAATGGTAGAATTAAGATGATTTCGTCAACAAAAGTTTGCGATTTATTTCAAAAAATCCAACAAAAATTCGCGATTAAATTAGATAGTCAAAATTCAAGATTTTTTCAACTATTGATAATTCAACGGTTTTTTTATATTGTTTATATTGATTAAGTTTTTTTAGTAAAATATATAGAACTAGCACTATGTTCTTTTATAATTATTTCCGCTCAAACAAAATGACCATATTCTTGTTATCCAACATCCTACTGAATATATTCTTCGTAATTTAACTCAAACTTTTTTATAAAATAAATCAAACTTGATTCATATATTAACTGTTTTGTTAGTTTTTATCATTTTCTTTCAAATTAAATCTTAATTTTATCAATTTTCTGCAAATGAAATTGCATATCTTTTTACCACAAATTGTGAGTAGATTCAAATTAAATTGACCTGACTAAAACAAAACAAAAAACATAATGATTTTTTGATTTAGTAAAAATAATTAACTTAACAATTCGGGTTGATGAACCTAGTTTTGTTATGAAATTAATGGATTTTTTTATTTTAAAGAAAAGATGGATTAAATTATGATAGCATAGTGCGTTTAAAAAATATAGTGGCAATTTTTTACATCTTGTACATAAATAAACATTTCCAATATTGAAAAAAATTCAATAAATAATATACAATAAGATAAGTATATCTGGCTCAAAAATACAAATTAACAAAAGTATCAAAGAAAATTTTGAACTTTTTAAAGAATAATTAAAAAAAATTTTGGAATTTTTGAGTAGTTGAGTTTAATCTCAACTTTTTTTTTTGCCAACAAGAACTTTATTAATTACGAAACATCACATATTACATTAATGTTTCTAAATGAATGACAACAATTATAGAAATGCCACTTTTGTGAAAATAATTGTAAAGCAAGCTTGCTGAGAACATATGCACAAGTATTAGCGTCTCATGAAACCCAATTAAATTTCATTCCCGAAACCTGTTGTTCCCATTGTAATATGGTGTATATATATATATATATATTGTGGGAGACGATAATTAGGAGAAGAAGAGACCATGGAAGTTGTGACTATCTGATTATCTTCTTCAAGGATCACAGACTTATAACCAAGCGCCCCAAAAGATTGAATATCCCAGATCAAAGCAGTGCTCTTGGCTTCCTCAATCGTATGTCGATTTTCAAACTGTGCCAACCCACAATACCAGTATTATCTCATATGATTCAACTAAGATTAGATGATGTCTCACCAAAGTGATGTCAGACATCATAGTTACATTTTACCCAACCCATTGGAGCGGTGGCCATGCATGAGAACATATAACAAATGATGGTCGAGTTGTTGAAGTAGAAACATGCTCATGTGCAGATAACCATTCACTTGTATCATTAGAAATGAGCTCCAACGTCTTTAGAATCGAAATATCTACACGGTTATACAACAAAGTATTGTGTCTTTTCCATAGTCTCCACAACACCTAGAAAGGCAAGATACAATTAGAGCTCGAAATCGAGGCATCCACAGTGATGGTGCAAAGTAAACAAAGATTATCACATACTAACCTGAGAGGATCGCATAGTATAACCAAATGTAAACCAGAGCTACGCCATACCGTTGTGGCATAAGGACAAGTGAAGAGGATATGTTCCACAGTCTTTGGACCTGTACAACACTGGAAACATTCAAATGGGCCGGAAATATTCTAGCGTTGAAGATTCTCCCTGGTCGCCAAGGCACGTGAGCACATCTGCCACATGTAGTGACATAGTTTAGGTGCAATTGGAAAAGTCCATAATTACTTTGTAGTATCCAGAATCTTGATAGTCCATAAGTAGAGATTGTCCGATAGTTGAGTTATCACACTCATATGCATGGTGATATCAGATTTGATTGTGTAAGCTTCATCATTAGTATAAATCCAAACTAGTGAATCTAGTGTGACCTCTGGAGCAAAATATATTTTCTTGATAAGCTAGTGGTCTGATTCATGAGTAAATCATCCTAACAAACCGTCATCCCATTGGAGTGTCATATCATTAATAAGACTAGAGACCGATAATGTAGGCTCAATAGGTGATAACAGTAACTGTGGTCGGGGAGGAACATTAGGTAGCCTTGGCAGATAAGGCAGCAACCTGTTTACAATGACTTCCATCTAAATGAATTCGTTGGTATGTGCATATTATCGAAGGTCGAACAAGTAGGAAAATAACATGCTTTCAAAACCCGGAATAAGAGACATTTCAGGTGTTTCAGGAGTTTCTATACAAAATTAGAGAATATAACTTTATTAAAAGAATGAAGATCACGAAATCCTAGACCCATTGGTGCTTTGAGGCTGTTAGTTTCTTCCAAGTAACCAAAAGCGACAACAAAGACTACTGATGTCCAAAAAAAGAGAAATGGAGAGTTCAAAACAATTCATACTATATACGGTGATAAGAGATCGCCCTGGTGAATGCTTCGGGATGGAAAAAACAGAGAAAGACACTGAACAAACGCAACCAATTATACGTGACTCTCATTCACTACAGAAACTTTTCTGAAGGAGAACCTGTTCCAAGAAGTCCCATTCTAGGCGATCCTAGACTTTACTTATATCGGTCTTCATTGTCATGTAAATCTGGGAACACCTCTTATTTGATTTAAGGCTATGAAAACCTTTGTGGGCAAGCATCACATTACCCGTGATGTGATGACTAGGAATGAATGCTGCCTGACTTTCAAAAACTACATAAGGCAGAAGATGTCGTAAGCCTAAAACTAATTACATTGAAATGATTTTGTATACTACATTGCATAAAGCAATTGGTCGAAAATCTTTCATTGTAACGGGGTTATCTAGCTTAGGAATCATCAAATATTTGTGTGGTTCTAATGAACCGGTAACGTACCAGTCGAGAAGAAATTTTGGACTTCATGAACTATCTCTTCGCCTACAATATGCCAATAAGTCTTGTAAAAAACAATAGAAAACCCATTTGGCCTAGGCGACCGAGCTGAACCAATTAAATTCAAAGCAGCCAGAACCTCTTCCAGAGTCACTTGCGCTAGTAATGTAACTGTAACATCCCCCTCCCAATGTTGGAGACAACGTGTTATTAAGTGCCAAAAATAATATTTTATTAATTAAAATTCGAAAATGGTCCCAAAATCTTACATAACTTTATTAAATAAAATAAATGTTTAAAATAAAGAGAAATAACTTAAACAAAATGTCATTGAAATAATAAAATAAAACTGGAAACAAAAACTTTGAATAAACCGGAAACCCGAACCAACTACTCACGAACCTCGAACTAATCTAGAAAAAAGGGAAAAATAAGGGGTGAGTAAAAAAAAACTCAATGAAAGGTCACTTCTGCCCACAGAGGCTTAAAGTTCTAGCGTAATTAAAGTAAATCTATCCTAGCGCAGAAAGCAATCATATAAACTCGTATTATTCAACAAGTTGTACCAAATATGTTGGTCCGTCGTAGCATCCAACTCCACACATAACAGCCCAACAACCTCTAGATGGTTCAAAGCACTTGTTTGGGAGACCACGGCCTAGAGCTCGAACCTCCCTAACTCGTCAGTGGTTTTTGGACTGAAGCGTTTCTGTCAGATCATTTTAGACCATCTGTGTCTTTTCCGCGAGAATGCCGGCCCGTAGCCAAAGTTTAATTCCGCGTCACCACAATTTAAGAGACTGCTTTTACTATATACTTAATTATTCTTTTTCACTTAACCATCTCAAAAATATTTATAATTCTCAACCATAACTTATATTACGGATATAATTATTATTCATATATATTTATTTATCGATCATATAATATAATCACGCAACTAACCTAATAACAAACAGTCACACAATTACTTAAACTTAATAATATAATATGTGCAATTTTTATATACTTATTTTTATTTATAAGAAAATATTTATATTTTTTAACTTATAATTTGTATTTATATTTAATATAATACTTTAATAATTATTTAAATAATAAGATAAATTTAACTTTAATAAAATTAAAACTTTAAGACTCGCAGATCACGTCCTTACCTCGATTGGCCGGTGAACAGTTTGGCTTGAGTTTCCCTCTCTTAGCCCAACGGTCCACTCCTTTAAACATTCTCATCTTCAGGTACACCAAGTCTCCTACCTCAAACTCTAAACTTTTCCGCCTTTTATCTGTATAGCTTTTCTAACGATCATGAGCTTCTAGCAACCTTCTCTTAAGAATCTTGACTTGCTCACTCGTCTCCTGAATGATTGTGGGTTCCATATCATGACGATCCCCCACTTCTGTCTAACAAAGTGGTGTGTGACAAGGCCGTCCATAAAGAGCCTCAAATGGTGGCATACTTATGCTTGACTAATAACTGTTGTTATAAGAAAACTCAGCTAAAGGCAAGTGTCATTCCCAACGACCTCCCCAATCCTGTATGCAAGCTCTATGTATATCCTCCAATGTTTGAATCATCCGCTCTGACTGACCATTTGTTAGAGGTTGGTATGTTGTGCTCAACTACACTTTGGTCCCTAAAGCCTTCTGAAATGCGCCCCAAAACTCGGACGTAAACTTGGAGTCTCTGTCTGAAACAATGCTCACTGGAACACCATGCAGTCTAACGATCTCGTCAACATACCTCTAAGCTAAGAGATCTGCTGTGTTTTTCTTGCTAATTGCTAGAAAATAAGCAGACTTGGTAAGTTGGTCTACAATTACCCAAATTGCATTCCGCTTACTTAATGTTCTCAGAAGTCCCGTAACAAAATATATAGTCACCCATATCCCACTTCTTTTCCGGTAGTGACAACCTCTGAAGAAGTCCACTCGGTACCTGATGCTCTGCTTCACCAACTGGCAAGTCGTGCACTTTGCTACCCAATCTGCTACCTCTCGCTTCATCCCGTTCCAATGGTAATACCGTTTCAGATCCTGATACATCTTGGTAGAACCCGGGTGAATTGAGAAACGCGACTGATGTGCTTGCTTCAAAATTTCTTCCTTTAGATCTCTGTTATCAGGAACTCAAACTCGACCTCTGAAGACATGTGTCCCATTTTATGTGGTCTCATAACCCACAACTCCAATCTCAACTGACTTCAATAGAGCTGCATCCTTTTTCTGAGCCTCACGTATCCTCCATAGTAAGTCTGCCTGATTTACAGCTTTTAGACCCATGAAATCATCCTCAACAGAAACTTCATAAATCATGAGGCTACATAACACTGCTACTAGCTCTTGTACTTCCTTCGTGCTTGATGTGTCACTTTTTCTCTGACTCAATGCATCAACTACTAGATTAGCTTTCCCCGGATGGTAAGCAATGTCTAAATCATAGTCTGCTAGCAACTCTACCTATCTCCTCTGCCTGAGATTCAAGTGTGCTTGCGTGAAAATATATTTCAAGCTTTTATGATCGGTAAACACTTGTACCTTTTCGCCATACAAGTATGCTCTCCAAACCTTAAGAGCAAAAACCACTGCTGCAAGCTCCAAGCATGAGTAGGGTAGTTAAATTCATGCTTCCTCAGTTGCCTCGATGCACAAGCAATAACTTGACCTTCCTACATAAGCACATAACCCAATACAGTTTTTGACGCGGCTGTATAAACCACATATGGTACACCTATTCTCGGTAATACCAACACAGGCGTCTTGGTCAAGCACTCTTTCAAGCTTCTAAAACTCTGCTCACAAGCTTCTAACCATTCAAATAGTACATCCTTGCATGTGAGTTGTGTCAATGGCTTGGCCAAACTTGCAAAGCCTTCAACAAACTTTCGGTAATATCCAGCAAGACCTAGAAAGCTACGAACCTCAGTAGCAATCTTAGGTATAGGCCAATCTGTTATCGTGCTTATCTTCTCAGGATCTACTGCAACACCTTCCTGAGACACAATGTGGCCTAAGAATCCAATCCGTGTCTGCCAAAAGCTGCACTTCGATAACTTAGCATACAACTGCTAATTCCTCAGTGTCTGCAACACGATCCTTAGGTGTTCAACATGCTCCTCCTTGCTCTTGGAGTATATTAGAATATCGTTGATGAAAACAATGACGAAATTGTCTAGATACTCCCGAAACACGTCATTCATAAGCTTCATAAAAGTAGCGGGGGCGTTCGTTAATCCAAAAGGCATCAATGTGTACTCATAGTGCCCATATCGTGTCCTGAAAGCAGTTTTTTTGATGTCCGCTTCGGTAATAGCAATCTGATGATAACCCGATGCCAAATCAATCTTCGAAAACCGTGAAGCTCCTTGTAACTGATCCAATAACTAATCTATCTGTGGTAATGGATACTTATTTTTGATGGTCACCTTGTTTAGCCCACGGTAGTCTGTGCAGAGTCTGAAACTACCATCCTTCTTCTTCACAAACAAGACTGGAGCTCCCCATTGTGAAATACTCGATCTAATGAATCATTTCTCCAACAGTTCTTCCAACTTCTTCTTTAGTTCTACCATCTCTGATGGGGCTAAACGATAAGAAGCTCTTGAGATAGAAGCTGTCCCAGGCTCCAACTCAATGGTGAACTCATCACCTCTTCCCGGAGGTGGCCCTGTAAGTGGTTCGAAGACATCTGGATACTCTGCAGCCACAGGTGTATCTTTCAACTCCATTTCTGAATCTCCTCCTTTCATAGAGATCATCGGGAGATAAACATAAGTCTCTTCTTGCTCCAAATTTTCCGACTCAAACATCAAAGTAAGTTGAGCCTTTCTCCCAATATTGACACCTTGAAACACCAAGTTTCTTTCTGCATGAATTAGGTTAACCCACACCATCGGGCAATCCAAGTGACCTCCATGTTGCTTCATCCAGTCCATGCCTATGATTACTTCATAGCGCTTTAGCTCCAATTCAATGAAGTTTCCCAGCAGAATTACATATGGTATGGTCACCAGAACATCCCGGTACGTCCTCGATGATCCTACTATCTCTGAGCCTGCGGTTTTAATCCTCTGCTTCTTTTCAGAAAAAGCAATTCTAGAATCCCAACACCTCACTATTTGCGGGAACACAAAACTATGTGTAGAACCAGAGTCAAACATGGTGTAGGCTTCCGTTCCTCCAACCTTCCTTCATCAATGACACATGGCTTATCTGCTTTTCTTGGTCTGCCACGACCTGTCTTCGGTGGAACGTTAAGAGGTAGCTCTACTTCTGGCGATAACACAACCTTTTGCACTTTCTTAAAACCTACCGGCCAATCTCGAGTAAGAGTTTCTCCTGAAAATCTCTTGAAAGCAAAAGCAAAACCTTTTTTTTTAGTTTTTTGTTTTTTTCAGAAAATGTTTTGAAAAAAAACTTAGCCTTCCGGGATAGAACCGGATTGACTTTAACCCCGCACTGATACCACTTGTAACACTCCGCTCCCAATTTTGGAGACAATGTGTTATTAAGTGCCAAAAATAATATTTTATTAATTAAAATTCGAAAATGGTCCCAAAATCTTACATAACTTTATTAAATAAAATAAATATTTAAAATAAAGAGAAATAACTTAAACGAAAATGTCATTGAAATAATAAAATAAAACCGGAAATTAAAACTTCGAATAAACCGGAAACCCGAACCAGCTACTCACGAACCTCGAACTGATCTAGAAAAAGGGGAAAAAGGGGAGGTGAGTATAAAAATACTCCGTGAAAAGTCACTTCTGCCCACTGAGGCTTAAAGTTCTAGCCTAATTAAAGCAAATCTATCCTAGCACATAAAGCAATCATATACAACTCGTATTTTTCAACGAGTTGTACCAAACATGTTGGTCCGCCGTAGCAGCCAACTCCACACATAATGACCCAGCACCCTCTAGATGGTTCAAAGCACTTGTTTGGGAGACCACGACCCAGAGCTCGATCCTCTCTAGTTCGTCAGTGGTTTTTGGGCGGAAGCGTTTCTGTCGGATCACTTCAGACCTTCTGTCTCTTTTCCGCAGGAATGCCGGCCTGTAGCCAAAGTTTAATTCCGCGTCACCACTATTTAAGAGACAACTTTTACTACTTTCTTAATTATTATTTTTCACTTTACCAACTCAAAAATATTTATTATTCTCAACCATAACTTATATTACGCATATAATTGTTATTCATATATATTTATTTATCTATCATATAATGTAATCACGCAACTAACCTAATAACAAACAATCACACAATAACTTAAGCTTAATAATATAATAAATATAATTTTTATATACTTATTTTATTCATAAGAAAATATTTATATTTTTACTTATAATTTGTATTTATATTTAACATAATACTTTAATAATTATTTAAATAATAAGATAAATTTAATTTTAATTAAATTAAAACTTTAAGACTCGCAGATCACGTCCTCACCTCGATTGGATAGTGAACAGTTTGTAAATTGCAGAAAAATTAGGTTGATATCCAAAACTCAGCAGCTACCTTCGTGCACAAGCAACAGACAAAAGTTAGGGTTCATACACTCAGATCGACAGTGGTTACTTGCGGGACAAGCCACACGAATTATGATCAATCCTTACCATGATTCGAAGGTTTTGTTGGTTTCCTGGATATGTCCTCTATCCAAAACCAACCTCGATCTAGCTTTCTTTGCACAAATCTAGTCGGAAATCAATCCGATATATGCCAAGTTGAAAACAAATATCATATCAATTCCCAGATTTTTTACTAAGGTTGAAACAGAACTGACTCAACGTCATATCTTAAGCAGGCCGTATCTTCCTTAATACGATTCGGATTGGGATTTCGATTTCGGCTATGAAATCTTGAGAGCAATATCCTTCCAAACCTATGAAATCTTGAGAGCAAACTCTTTCGACTTGGACTGGATTCCTTACCATATTGGAGATTCTGTAATTGGCTCAGCAAATTTCGAAAGCACAGAGCGAGAGTTAGGAGCACGAGTTTGCAGATATGAGAGGAGGTAAAAGCTTAACAGCGCTGAGAAAAAGCGTTTTAATAGGAGGTTGAGCTAGATTTGAGTGGTAAGTTGATAAACTTATCTCCTCCAACAAATTTCTACTTTTATTCAAATTCAAATCTTCTCTTTTAATGGGCCTTATGGGCCACGAAAGTGGTTCCTAATTTTTATAGATTTTGGGTCTCACAGCAACATTCATTTCAGGTGTAATTATGGGCATCACACACTCTAATACTGAGTCTAGATCATCATATTTCCCACAGTTAAATAAGCCACTAAAGTAAGAGATCGCCTACCTACGAATAGTGTGATGTTCATATAGCACTTAACCATTATCGGAAATGATATGTGCTATCTGGTTACATGATCACTTGTTCTTCGTGCAAGCGTGAAAGTACTTTGTGTTGCAGTTACTCGTCGATAATCATTCATTATGGCTTGTCCTTCCAATTAACTTCTTCGGCTTGATAGGCCTTTGTTAATTCCAAATAGAGTTCATAGACGTATCATATCCAAAGTAGATTGAGCGCAAAGATAATCAATTTAACTTGTGAAGTCGTGGATTACACGTGAGGAATTCTGAGAATTATCACGCTTCCAAACTGAAAATGCATGATGACATTGACAAAGGTGGTCATGGACTGTCATGGTATGTCGAGTAGAGGAAGTAGACTAGCCAACAGAAAAAAACGTCTTGAACATTAAGTAGCTTACATAATCTAGAATTAAAACAAAATATCTTCTCACCATAGTATATATCCTTACGTATCAAAACCACACCAAGCGATGGTCAGAGCCAGCAAAAAGAATATACTTGATATAAGACACATGAAACGTATTCACCATCCCATGGTCCAACCAGCTTGTGACATTTTAATTATAACGTTTAGCGAACCATGTCATATTGTCCCCTAAATACGGTAAATCATGCAACTGACAAGAGGAAACATTCCTGACATAGTGAGCGAAATGATAACTCTTCACGCCGTACTCCACTTCTTATGTCTGTGAGATTCAACATATCATTGAAATCATCACAAATAAGCCTAGGTCCCAATCGTGTTAAAGATATTCGTTAGATTCATTCCCAAAGTATATGTCTTAATTGTCGTATTGGATAACCATAAAGATAAGATAAATAAAATGAGAAGCCAACTGTATTTATTTCATAATATATGATACGTTCATCAACATAATTAAAAGAAATGGAAACATCGTCTTTCCAGAAAATTGCTAGACCACCACTATGACCAACATGGGAAACACCAGAAAATTGCTAGACCACCACTATGACCAACATGGGAAACACATAACGGTAGAGTAACCAACTTGCGTAGAGACATCATAAACAACAACATCCGAGTTCTTCGTGTCAATGAGAAATATTATATCCGGATCATACTCAACCTTCAGATCCTTAAGGCGTCGAACTACCAGAAACCTTTTCAAGCACTAGCAATTCCAAAAAGGTTATATTCATGCCGACCTCGTTATTGTTCCAAAATGAATTTATGTTTATCCATAATAAAACTTTCAAGCACTGGCACCGTACCATCACCGTTGTTATTAGTTCCCGAGGCTTCATCATCCACGTTAGGCACATCATCATTTATCACACCAATTGGAGCAAACCAATTACAGACATGTACTACATTCGATTGGTGATAAACACGTTTTGAATATCAAGTATTTGTGTCATCCAAGGCACGAGTCTGGCTAAATTCACATTGTACTAGATTTGGAGGAGGCAAATTGGTGTGCATGAAAGTCGGAGTTGGTGCTTTACGTTTCTTCGAAGCCATTGCAGGGGAGTCTTCATCATAATTATCATCATTCTCCGTTTCCCTTGGAGCATCATCATCAAGTTGTGGTTCCAAATTGGCACTGTCCAACCGCATCATCAAAAGTTCGTCATCGTCATCACCTTCATTGTCGGAGGAAAGGAAGTGAACGAGTGTGAGTAATTCACATACCGTTTCTTCGTGACACAGAGATCCAGAATGACCACAGAAACTCCGCAATTTCTCAAACTGGAGTGTGTGTGTGTGTGTGTGTGTGTTGTTCTCCTCCAAATAGAAAGGTTCGTCTGAACCTTAGCGGCATCTTCACATCCCAGAGAATGCGAACCCATACGTACTAAACCATCACGGTACCAACATTAAAAATATCAGTTTCCACAAATTGCCCAAGACTTTGTCCAATGTATCATACCATCTGCAGTGTGAGGAATTGGAGACGAATTCCCTTAATCTGGATCCAAAAGGTAATTACGGATGGTCCATCGGGTGTATTAGGTGACCAACAATCAATCGCACACATCCACTCATTAACGCCCATGGGCCTTTGTGAATGATGATAAAGGCAGATTCCTCTGTCTTAAGAACAAACTGAAAGGTCTTCGATGGTATGATATGATCCGTCACTTCATTAGAGGCTCCCCAAAGCCTCGGTAAAGTCTGCAACATTGCACTATGGTTTTTGTGTCACAAATTCAGAGGCTTCACCAACAGAGAGAATCGATTCGCTGAAAGAGGCTTCACAAAATTTGAACAGTAAGGGGATGTCTTCATCCACCGTGTTCAAATAAATTTCCAGTAACTGTCTTTTGATTTTATATGTCATTGAAAAGCACCATTTGACAAAACATCAATTTTAATCGTTGATGAAGACAAAGACTAAGATTAAATAGTTTAGAAATCGGAACGTTTTCCCTGTCCATGTCACCAGAAATAACTTGTCTTAGGGATGAACAATCGTTGGTGGTTATCCACAAGAGAATGTAAAAAGCGTAACCGAAGAACATTTGAATTCTAGAGAGGAGATAAAGTATTTTTTCTCTCATGCACTTTTTAAAAATATTAAATCTCAAATTTCTGTTGAGTTTATAAATAAATCGTAACTTTTTGTAGACTGAATCATTTAAACCGTACCGTCATAAAAGAGTTATGCATAGTTAAACTTAGAACGAATTGTTAAATTACTTTTTTTTGTCAACTAACCTAGTGGCTTTTAAATCCCACTCCTACTACTACAGGTAGGGGGTTCAATCTCTGGTGTCTTGAAGATTTGTAAAGTAACTACACCACTGAACCACCTGTCCTTGGCGATTGTTAAATTACTTAACAATAGAATCAAAATGGTTTGGTCAACAAAAAAACTACGGTTTATTTGGAAAGTTAACAAAAACTCTCGATTAACATCAACTATTTAAATATTTGAGACTTTTTTCAATGTTTTCGAAATATTGAGTTTTTTTTTTTTGACATTTTTCTTCTTTTTTCTCCGTAACCAATCACATAAAAATGAGATTGTAAAATATCAAAATTGAAAAATGGAAAGTTGAAAAACTATTCCGAAGGGCTAATCGGTAATGCGAATTATATCCACCTCACCACAATTATTTTTGGATAAAATGAGAAAGGCGAAAACGATAAGGGCTAATTAGTAAATTAAATGACAAATCAAAGGAGAAGCCCTAGACCTCGTAGCTATAAATATTGGAGTTGTTCCAGAATTAGGGTGCGCACTCTCTTGTTCATTTTCATAGCCGCAGGACATCTCTCTGATTCTTACTTGCAGGTACGAGTGTTTCTTTCTTAAGGTTTTCCATTCATCTCTTTGATTTTGGTGCTGTTTTAGGTTTAGATTCTTCTCATAATCCTTGATTTGGCTGTGTTTATCGCTTGTTC
>OVAX01004282.1:0-14090 GCA_900406405.1 Lepidium africanum | reverse complement strand
TTCGCTAATGAGAATTAGGTCTGATTGTAGTCTGGTTGAGATTGTTTGCCATGAGAATGGACTCATTTGCTTGTGAACTTGTTGTCTAGAGATCACCTATGTTTGAGTTTTGTTAGGCATCTATGGTAGAATAAAGAGCTTCACTGATCTATCATTCCCATCCTTGAGACCTGTTTATCCTGCTGATTTACTCTTGCTCTTTAGTGCTTTGTATCGTTTTGTTTATGTTCTCTTTATTGCTATCTGATTCTAGTTCTGTATGTCTTATTCCTATTTGCTTTGGTTGTTTGTTAGTTTATTTGCTCAATAGGTTGGTAGTAAAATAAATATCTGAATTGGCTTGAATTAGATAAGTTGAATCCATCCTAATTACTAGTTGTTCTCCCATTGGATTGATCTTTCTGTATTGCAATGATGATAATGCAGCAGGATATTTAAGATAGTAAAATGTATGCATCACCCAATAAATCAAACACGCCCGTATGAGATACCTGATCCATCACACCACGACGGTAGCACCCGATATCCAACACGTTATCGAACTAACCCGGTAAACCCCGTTTACAAGCCGAATAACCAATACCCACATAAAGGAGGTTGGAAAAATTCAGTTCCCAGTATTTGCAGGAAATTCAGATCTAGTCACCCATTTAAAAAAAATTTCGGTTAGCCGCAATGAAAGCACATTACAGTAATGAAGAAAGAGACATAGGTTAGTGCTGCTTGTTCTTAGAAAACCTCTCTTGCTCGGCTTTGGATTGGTTCTCATCCTTAAAACCGAATTCAATTGATAATTTCGTACAACTTACCGAGAGTTTCCTAAAGTATTTTTCAATGTTTATCCTCAAACAAACCTCGGCTGAGAATCTTTTCGCAACCATACAAGAAATAAATGAACCGCTACGAGATTATCTTAATAGATTAAAGAAGTAAAGGCTTTAAGCGCTAATATACCAGACGAAGTCGCACTTTGTGCTTTAAAAAGGAACCTATGGCCAAAAACCGCCTTCCGACAAGAGTTTTTTGTCCGACCTTTCGAAAGCCTTGACGATGCTCTCCATCAAGCAGCCCATTTTATCGATTGGGAAGAGACTAATCGGATAGAGTTCAAAAAAAAGAACAAAAAAGACAATAACTAAAAGGGATCGTGACCAAACAAAAAACAAATGAAAGAAAAAAATGAAAGTCAAGGCAAGCACTCCTATGCCATAGTGAGCTCGTCTAAGAGAGAAAAGTAGCACTGTTACCCAATAAAATTGTGCGATTATCATCAAGTCAATGGGCACTCTATTGGGAACTGTAAGGTCGTCCAACGTCACAAGCGAGAAAATAAATGGAAAGAAGGAATGAAGAAACCGAAATGGGACCTTAGTGAACCCCATGACCCCTCTAAAAGAAAACAAGAAGACAATAGCGAGCAAGTTGAGCCACGCGAGGTTGAAGTACAAGTCACCAAGTTGCCAAGCAACCATCAAAATGAATCAATTTCATAATGGAAGGCTCCTATCGCGTCTCGGATTCCATAAATTCGATTAAATCACATCTGTGACGAGCAAAAACAAGTTTCCAAGTCGGATCAAAGCCAATCGAACAAGAGACGATAGTAACGTTTAGTGAAAGCGAAACTACCCACTTAGATAAACCACACGACGACGCACTCGTCATATCACTAGACGTAGCCGGTTTTGAACTCTCCCAGATAATGGTAGACACTGGAGTTCGGTCGATTTACTTTTCTACGATGCATTCAAAAGAATGGATTTCGAGGACTCTGAAATGAATAATGATCCAACATCGTTAACAAGTTTTGACGGAAACACTATATTATCCCTAGGAACAATAATTCTACCCATAATCGCCTATGAAATTAGAAAACTAGTAAGATTTGTTGTAATAGATAAACCAGCCCCATTTAACGCAATTCTGGGACGACAGTGGCTATATACGATGAAAGTTGTGGCATCAACGTATCATTAATGCGTTAAATTCCTAATCAAAAATGAGGTTGGTGTCATCTGAGAAAACCAAGTAGCCTCATGAAAACGCTAGAAAACTACTTTTGAAAAAAACCGAACCGAAATGTTATAGCAACGAGAGGAGCATAGAGTTTGTGCTAACGCTAAACCCCGACTATAAACCCTGGAAATGTAATAAATGATAGCGAATTACCAGATCGACAAGTAAGAAGTGCGACCGACCTCAATAACAAAATAAAAGCCGAACTCATAACCTTCCTAAGAGAAAACAAGCAAACACTCGCCGGGTCGCCTTCCGATATTTTGAGAATCGACATAGACATACCCTCTCATGAGTTAAGAAAAGAAAAGAAAACTTGGTCCTGAGAAGGCATCAGCCGTACGTGACGAGGTAAAATACATGGACAGGAAAACAGAAAATGTACATGGACTTTACCGACCTAAATCTAGCTTGCCCAAAAGACAGTTACCCTTTGACTCACATAGACCGGATAGTCGAAGTAACCGCAGGGCATAGATTAATGTTCTTTATGGACGTCTTTTCGGACTACAACCAAATATTTTTGCACCCAGATGATCAAGATAAAACATCGTTTATAACTGATCAAGGAATTTTTTGTTATCGAGTGATGCCCTATGGCCTCAAAAATGCCAGAACAACGTATCAGAGGCTAGTGAATAGAATTTTGCTAAACAAATCGGAAAACCATAGAATTCTATAAAGACGACATGCTAGTAAAAAGCATGAACCCAAAGGACCATGTCCAACAACTCTGCGAGTGTTTTAAAGTTCTCAATGAATACAAGATAAAGTTAAATCCGACGATATGCTCTTTCGATGTTGCTTCAGGAGAATTCCTCGGATATCTCGTCACCGAGAGAGGAATCGAGGCAAATCCTAAGTAGATAGTGGTGTTAATATGCACTACAACTCCCAAACCCCAAAAGATGTACAGCGATTAACGGGCAGAATTGCAGCGCTCAACAGATTCATCTCCTGATCGACTGATAAATGCATCCCGTTTTACAACCTATTAAGGGGAAAACAAGTAAAAGGAAAACTAGAGCTCGAGTGGGCTGAAAAATGTCAAGCAGCTCTCGAAGCATTAAAACTGTACCTTGCAAACCCACCAATACTTGCGAAACCAGTTACTAGCGCAACACTTTATATGTACGTCGCTGCGTCCAGCTCGGCTATGAGCAGTGTAATCGTGCGAGCTGATGGTCAAAGGCTAATCTATTACTTAAGTTCAATGTTGACTGGAGCCGAAACGCGGTACCCTGTAGAAAAAGATTGGCGCTAGTGGTCGTAACTGCAGCCAGGAAACTGCGACTGTACTTCTAATCGCACCCAATAGTAGTATTGACATCACAACCACTTCGAGCCTACTTCATAATCCAAGTAAATCTGGTAGGCTTGTAAAGTGGGCTACCAAACTCAGTGTATACGATATTGAATACCGAACAAGAACAAGCATAAAATTGCAGGTCCTGGCAGACTTTGTAATCATACTCGCTAATAACAGGGAAACATAACCCAAGCAAAGTAGAGAATGGGAACTCCACTTCGACGGAGCTTCATCAAAACAAGGGTCAGCTGTTGGGATACGCCTGGTGTCACCAGCCAAAAGATGTGATAGAACAGTCATTCTGGCTATGCTTTAACGCGACCAATAATGTAGTAGTGTACGAAGCTTTAAAAGTCGGCCTAAGGCTTGCAATCAACCTCAACATCAAATAAATTACCGCAAATACTGATTCCCAGCTCGTACCGAGCCAAGTAAAAGGAGACTACAAAGCCAAAGATCATAAGATGGCTGCATACATAGCACTAACCCAAGAAATCATAAAGAATTTTGACAACTTTTGTCTGAACAAAATTCCCAGAGGGGAAAACACATCTACCGACGCACTAGTAGCCTTAGCGGCAACATTAGATCCATGTTTTAAAAGAATAATACCCGTAAAGCATATTGAAAGAGCCAACATTGGCCAAAAACAAATTATGTTGGTAACGGATCAACATGATGAGCAGGAAAAAGATTAGCGAGACCCTATACCTTGGTATATTCGAACTGGTGAACTACCGGAAAACAAATGGACGGCTCGGAAGTTAAAAATATAGAGCATAAAATACACCATAATAAATGACCAATTGTACAAAAGAAGTGTGTCAGGACCGTATTTACGGTGTGTTGGCAAAGAAGCAGAAGCTTGAATATTGGCCGAGATGCATGACGGATACTGCGGAAATCATACAGGAGGACATGCACTAGCAATCCGGATCAAATAACAAGGATACTTCTGGCCAACCATCATAGCGGACTGCGACCAACACGCAAAGAAATGCCAAAAGTGTCAAAGACACGCACCAATGATAAATCATCCAGTCAAGCTTTTTAGCTTAACTATGATTTCATACCCTTTCATGAAGTAGTCTATGGATGTAGTGGGATCCCTTGAAGCCTCAGGATGTAGAAAAGTCTGCTTCCTAGTAATATTAACCGATTCCTTCTCCAAATGGGTGGAGGTATGCGAATATCATTGGTCATCATGTGTTCGAATTTCTATGGAAGAACGTGGTGTGCCGACACGGCCTCCCAAGCAAAATAGTAACAGATAATGGAACAAACCTGACCTCTAAGCAGGTTAGAGAATTCTGTGACACATGGAGAATCAAGCTCACAACTTCAACTTCAGGGAAATCCCAGGTAAACGTTCAGGCCGAAGCAACTAATAAAACGATCATAAACATACCCAAAAAATGATTATAATCAAAAAATTCTGGCTTGTACATCAAACTACAAGGCGTCCTTTGGGCATATCGGACATCACCAAAGAGAGCAATGGGGCAAACCCCTTTTTCCCTTCTTTATGGTATCGAAGCGATGGTGCCAGATGAGGTCTCAGTTCCGAGCTTGCGACGATCTAGCGCAGCTGAACTCGAACAGGAAAACAAGAAAATGTTAGAAAATGTTCTCGATACGATTGAAGAACAAAGAGATCAAGCGTATATACGAATGCAGAACTACCAAAACTATGTAGCAAAATTCTACAATTCAAAAGTAAATCCCAGAAAATTTTATCCAGGCGAACTGGTATTACAAAAAGTATTTGAAAACACACATGGGAAGGTCCTTATAAGGTTACAGAAAAAATAAGACTCGGGGTTTATAAGATCATGAACATAGATACAGACAAAGTCGAGCTAAGACCCTGGAACATAATGAATCTAAACAAATTTTGAACTACGTAAGGCTTGGTAGCCGTTTTGGGTATGTGGGCAGCTTGTTAAACAAGTGCAGCCAAAACAAAAAAAAATCAAAAATCACCGAGGAAACAACATAAAAGAAAAAGGACATTACAATTACTAAGTCCAAACACACCAGATCTAAGTCACAAATATATACAAAATAGCCTAGCCATAAAACAAAAATAGTTAGCCGAGTTTACATTAAAACAAGAAGCCAAGTGTTGGCAAATAATTACTAAGGATGGCTTCTACGACGTCAAGCTTCCGCATCACTAATTTCATAATCCGAGACCTCCTCGTACTCAGTTTCCCCTTCGTGCCCTAGTGAGGACAGCACCCGAACTTCTTCACTCATGTTATGGGATTTTCCCCGAACCCTGGCAAGAAGTGATAAGTTGGCAAGGGTGTCATGCACCTTCAACTCACCAGCTATAGACTTCTTCTTACAATCCCATTTTTCTTTAAAGCTAACCTTGGCTTATCGTAAGGAGAGTACAGCAGAGTCCTTAGCAGCGTTAGTCGTGTCAAGATCTGTGAGAGCTTTAGCAGTGGCCAATCTATCGGTTTCAGCAGAGGCAGCTAAATCAGCTTCGGTTTTAGTGCCCTCATCGACTTTTGCGAGCAGTTCATCCCTCTCGCGCTCAACACTCTCTGCTCTTGCTTTAACTTCATCATAACTTAATGACAATTCCAAAAATTGTTTCTTAGCGCCCTGCACAGTCACATCAGCACCAGTAAGACGTGTAAATATCTCATCACGAGTAGTCCTAAGAGCGGTCATCTCCTCCTCACGCTTAGCAGTAATTTCCTCAAGCACTACTCGCAGATCGGAGAAAAGATTTTCAGCCCAAGCCCGCGAACGTGCCTCAACAGCAGCAATGAAGTTGTTCCTCGCAGTAATGCTTTGAGCACAAAAAAGCAAAATAATACACAACTAAGTAACAATATAGAATAATGATAACAGACAAACACTTACCCAAAGGTTGGCATCAGCTAGTTCGGTGTATTCAGCTTTGAAAATCATCTCTGACACTAGGGGAATATACCTATCGATGGGAGTCTGAAACATTAGAAGCACTTTGCGAGGATCCCTCCAACCGTGTGTTTGGCCCGTCCTTCCCGAACGACCACCAGGAAAACGCATAGATTGTGTAGGTCGTGTATTCACTTGTTGTGTATTCCCCGCCCACTCGAGCTAAAGCAGGCGAACAAGAATCATCAACGTTTTCAACACCAAAACCGTCAGGAGGGGGCAGTAAAGCAGCCACGGCCTCAGTTGGAATGGCCGACATAACCGTCAATGGAACCTCCACAACTTCCATATTTTTGGCCGCAGAAGTAGTGTTTTGAGGAGGCAAGGCGCCCTCCTGCTTGGGTGCAGAACCATCAAACCTGTCTCATGCGTCAAAGCCCGGGCCTTCAAGGACATCATCTGATCAAACCATCTCAGAGTCAACACCCCCAGGAACCTTCCTAGCATCAGTATTCTCAGGTAGAATGGCTAATCTACCCTCTTCTGCAACAGAAATATCCTCCGAAAGGGACTCCAAGTTCTCAAAAGGCACACCAGCTACCATATCTCTCTTAGAACAAGTCCGCATCAAAATCAGCATCTTGCGTTTTTCTCTGATAGCACACTTCTTTGAATGAACACGATGATTAGACTGTTGATTGGCAAACCGAGATGATTCAGGAACTACAAATAGGTAAATACACCAAGCGAAGGGTCAGTATAACAAGTAACGAATGTTTGAAACGAACAAGCAACAGATTTTACCAACCTTCTTGTAAAGTCCAAAGAACGGTATATAATCTCTCAGGCGTGAAGGTAGTCCAATGAGTATCCCCAACGCTCAAAACTCGAGCAAACTCTACTATCTCAAGAGACCTCGAATAAATTCCACTACCTACAAAGCAGAAAACATTAATTAATAACAAAAAACGTATAACTATAAGTCGCGTAATAAGACGGCTCGTAAGCTGTCAAACTAGAAACCCGACCAATTTGTTGCACCCAGTTTGTTCTCAGTCAGCTCGGAGGAAAACTACGAATGCTTGATGGAAAAATTTTTAAAAAGAAGTACTGATTTGGCCTCAAAGTGTCTTTGTTCGGAAGGTCGTCGATTATTTTCCACTCGCTCCGTGCCGATAGGTAAAAGGTACCATGACCTTTGGTATTTCTTTTAATGTTGTACAACCAGCTCAGATCAGGACCGCAAAAACGCTGGCCGACCTCAATGGATCAGGGGAAAGTACCTAGCGCAGCGCGAATCAAAGACGGACACCCTTGAGGAAGACAGAGCCTAACAGCGTCGAGAAACTCTAACACCTGAAAGGGAATATGGAAGCGAAGCCCGCACTCCCGGAAGAACAGTGTGTACGCACACATATATCCAGAAGGACGAACTTCTGGAGAGGTTCCCTCTCTGAGAACTAATGTACGAACATCCGCCGGGAAATTGTACATGACGCCAAAACGATCAAGGAGCTTCCGGTTAAAACATGACCTCAGATGAGGCCCAAATTTCTCCTACCCAACCAACAGAATCGAGCTGTAATTCTAATTTTTGAAAGCACAACTCGATGATGTTGCCTCATCCTTACCCGAATCGTTATCCTTACCCTGAGATGGAGATGAAGCGGAACGCTTCCGCCTTTGCCACTGCCGTGGCCGTCGGAGGGGAACAACTTTCTCCTCAGTTTCTTCAGATGACGTTCGAGATCTCCTCGACATGATAAGAGAAGTAACCAAATTAACAAGGTAAAGAGAATAGGAAAGTACCTTTCAAAGTTGTTACTGGCGAATTGAGAATGAGAAGAAATGAAAACAGTAATGGCGGATTCTCCGAGAAAAAGTGAAATGAACTTTTCACGAAGGTGAAGAATTAAAAGAAAGAAAATCGCCTCGAAGAATACAATAGTCTAAGTGACGGTTCATAGCCACATCACGTAATCACGCTTAGCCCCGCGCAATGAATGCCACGTATACTATTCAGTCGATTGGAAGATCATACATCGCGCGCGTGGCTACATTTTGGCGCCAAACCACTTGGGCTGGTAGTAACACTAAGAGGGATAATTCACAGAGGCCCATATAATCATGGCCTAAGCCGCTCGAAACATCCACTAGGCCTAATCAAAAACAAAAGCATTCGAGCAGACGACTCACAAAATCTAAGTTAAATGAGCAAATGACTCGCACAACAAGCAAGTAACTCGCAACAATCAGGTGAGCAAGCAACTCGCAAAATTATGTTAGCAAGTATCTCGCTAAAGCAAAGCGAGCAAGCAACTCGCGAAATTAAGCGAACAAATAATTAATAGTCACCGGACTGGTCACCTGGTGACCGAAAGACAATCAAATTCAAATCCTAAATTCAAGCCCAAAGAAATGTTAAGGCATTATTACATCCAAAGAAAACTTAACTAAAGCAAGTACAGAAACATGGCCATAAATGAAGAGAAAGAGATAAAAAGAAGAAAAGACAGAAGCTTTATTATGCAAACACTTCGCTATAACTTCAGTCAATACGACGAATACCGTCGTGTTTTCCCGCTTGTGGAGCATCAATGTCCATCAAAGATTCAAGGTTGCAACCACCAGGAAAGTCACCGACACTCATGTCGGATATGGCGGCCATGTGTAAATCCAGCTCAAGATCAATCTGTTGGTCCTTTAAGCGAGTCTCTTCAGACTCCAGATATAGCTCACATTACTTCATTCTTCCGATCATGTCAAGACGAACATCAACATCCGCGGCTTTGCATTTAAGTTTCCCTTTGTGATCTCTTATGTCAAGCTTTGATTTTAAATGAGCATAGCGTTCATGAAATTTGGCTAATAAGTCTTTTGATGTTGCACTAACGGCAACTTCAATAGCAGTCTCTCGAGCCTCGCGTTCTTGCCGAAGAACATCCTCTAGTTCAGAAACCTTGTTGGCCGAACTCTCCACCTCGCAATATAATCTCCGAATCTCAGTCAAATTCTTAGTTTCGCGCTCTTGCGCGAAACTGAGCATGTTGGTGAGTGTGTCGACAGTCTTGTTAGTATCTTTTGCCTCAGGAGTAGGGCGATTGATCTCGTAACCACCAATACATCGATGAAACATTGCGAGAGCCTACCAATGAAGTGCGCGAGAAAACAAACGCGTTACCCCGTAAATTTCTTTAAGATTATAGTAATGAAGAGAAGGTATCGAGTATCGGTATAGTTAACCCTTTCCGACATATTTTGAAGGGCTGGAATAGCACAGCCACGAGGTTTGAAATGCCTCAGAATGATTGCCATCCCATGTTTGTCCTCAACAATGGGGTAGTCGCGAGTATGCTGAAAGCTCCATAAGAATTAGGACCTACGAACCTGGATCCCAAGCAGTACTGGTAGGTTGATACACCACCGGACTCAGGGTCTCGTCCGTCGAAATAACTTGAGTCCCGACCGTACCCAGTAAAGACATCGAATTCTCCATCACCATCGTCGTCGTCATGACTGTCACCATCCGTGCGAGCTCGCTTTGGAGAAGGGTCACGAGAACGAGAATCCGTCCTTAAATCATCATTCCACGTATTGTAAAGGTAACGTTAGCAGGGACTGGTGGAGGAGGAGGAAGATCATCCTTCCCGGCATTATATATATACTTTAGAAACTCTTAGATTTCCTCCACAATAAAAATTCATCTCACATCATCTTTCAATGCATTTATCAAGATGTCATGGGCAAACAAAATAATTTTGCTGCAACTCGTTCTCGTGCTGGCAAACCGTCGGTTCAACATTCTTCATCTGGTATTATTTCTAATAAAAATTGTTTAGATTGTTCCGTTATCTTCTTTGTTTTTTCATAACGCTCATTGTGACTTTTGTAGGTAACGCTCGGAATTTAAACCCGAACTCTAATCGAGGAAACTCTCACCCTCGGTCTTTTGTTTATCAGCAGAATGACTTTTAGTAGAAATTGCCGTATTTCAAATTCAAAAACAAGAAATATTCTGAGGAAGCTCTGGAGCGAAATTCTATCATGACTTCATCAATTTGCTGTTCAAATTCAAATCGACCTAATCATCTAAAAGCAGTTCCTTAGTGTAACCGCTAGATGAGCTCCTGAGTTCAAAGTAAATTTAAACTTCATGAGCTGGGGGGCTCCTGTTGGTACTTGGCCCAAATTCCATAGCAAATGAGCCTAGCTTAACATAAAAGCCCACAAGAATCCGAGCCAACTTTCAATTCGAAGTGGAACCTGCTCGCCCGAAAGAGAGGGAAAAGCTGGGTCAAGGCCAGAATCTTAGGCGAGCTGTTGAGCTCATCTCCGAAAAATGAGCAAGGAAGTGGAGACTATAAAAGAAAGGAGAAAGGAACGAAGCAAAGGACATCCGAAAAAACTAGGCTAAAGTAGACTTAAGACTTGTTTTCTGTTTCTCTGAACCTTTCGATTCCTTGTATCTTGTTCTTAGAAATATCAATACATATTCGATTTCCAGATTGTTTTTATCAAGCTTAGATCTCCGATTGATATTTCAGTCTTGAACTTTTAGTACTTGAAAGTTGATCTCTAGCATCAACAATGACTATTTTTTTTTAGTGACCAAACAAAGTGAAGTTGTTTTTTATGATTGACAGTGTTCCGCTATATAATTTCATAATAAAAATACTTGGAATTTTTTAATGGTAAATTTTACAATAGAATTTGTTAAAAAATGAGCCGATTATTATATTGAATTCTCTAAAAAAACTGCAGAAAAGCTAATATTCTTTTTATTCTTCCATAAAAATATGCACTCATAATGTTTAATATAAGTTCTCTATAAGTTTTCATTTTTAGTAATAAATAAATTATTTATTCCATTTAAAAAATCGTAATACAAACAAAGAATTTGTGGTCAAATGGTAGAAGGCGGGCGAATTTTTTAATGGTAAATATTACAACTAATTTCTCTAAAAAAACTGCAGAAAAGCTAATATTATTTTACTCTTCCACAAAAATCTGCACTTATAATGTTTAATATAAGTTCTCTATAAGTTTTCATTTTTAGTAATAAATAAATTATTTATTCCATTTAAAAAATCGTAATACAAATAAGGAGTTTGTTGTTAAGTGGTAGAAGGCGGGCCTAAGATTTTAAAGAGTTTATAAATTCGATCCTCCTGCTATACGAAACTAAAACACATTTTATTTGTCACTCTTACACGGATATGGGCTCATGCTTTCAACACATTTGAATACTCGGAGAAAAAGTCTATCTGTGAACTCTATCTCCTCCAAAATAATAGTCTAGACCTCTCTCATAAGGCTTAGTAAATAAGGCTTAGTAACTGTTGAGTTTAAAAAAAAAAATCATAATACATCTGTTTTGTTTCTTAATTCACGTATCAAAACGATAACAATACCGAAATAAACTTTATCGAAAAAAAAACAATACCAAAATAAATGGCATCAATTTATAATCACGTGCAAAAAAGTTTTTATCTAATAATATTTTTCTCGTAACAAACTTTAAAATAATTATAAATATTTGATAAAAAGGAATTCTTCAATTCTGCGGGCCATATCTTTTTTTCTCTCCAGATAAAAAAAGCATTTGCGATTTATTTGTACAGATATCATAAAAATAATAGTGAATTCAGGAAGTTGATCAGCTTTTGCTTCATACACCGAGGAGTTTACTTGATTTCGAAGTCTATTCTGTTTTTTTCTGTTCTTCTAGTTTCTAAATCGTTAAACTACAAAACTAGTTTTTAACATGTAGTATTAGAAGTCTTTCTAAAACGTATTCGTTTGTAATTTAATACCTTAACATTAATTATATTTTAATATAAGATGAGTGAAGTTGGAAAGAAAAAAGAAAAAAGAAAAAAGAAAAAAGAAAAAAGAAAAAAGAAAAAAAAAAATCTTATAGCACAGAGAGAACGTTAAAAAAGAAATCGGATATTAGGAGTTTATCAAAAAAAATATAATAATAATAATAATGAAAAAGGAAAGCAAAAAACAGAAAATGCATTTTACACGTGTGAGAAAAGAAAGAGAAACAGAGAGATCTCATCTGTCCAAATTTCGCTGTTGAATTGCCAGCTTTTGTCTTCTCTCTTCAACATATAAATCAATGAATGTCGACTGACACACAATCATCATCATCAAAAACACCAGAAACCTTTAATTCACAACAAAGAGATGAAGATGCAAACTAAATGCGACTTGGAACTTTGCCTTCTCACACCTTCTTATGATTCTGATTCCCGAAACTCGTGAGTCTCTCCCTCTGCGCAATCTTTAAATTCTATATAGAATTTACAGCGAAACGATATTGATATTCTTCTTGTAAATGGTTTTGTAGGAGTGAAGAATCGAGCAGTTCTGAAGTTGAACAACCAAAGCAAGAAACACAGTTACTTACCATTTTCTACAATGGGCAAATGTGTGTTTCTTCAGATCTTACCAATCTTCAGGCAAAAACTATATTATCGCTTGCGAGTGGAGATGTGAAAGAAAGATCACTGCATCTTAGAAATTCGGATTCTTCAATAATCCCAAAGAATTTGACCCGACTTCAGTCTCAGAAAGACTCCATGAAGAGATCTCTTCGGTGTTTTCTTCAGAAACGAAATGTTCGGATTCAAGCAACTTGCCCTTATTACCGTTCCAGATAGAACAATTTATTTAGTTTTAGATTTTCATTTATTTGATTTTGACTTTTTTTTATCTTTGGCTGTAACATAATCCAATCATGTGGATTACAGACCCGTGATTAGCTTTAGAGTTTTTATAAGTCCCGAGACTTTCTGTCTTATCAACAATTTAATCCGTGTTTTGTGTTCAATAGGTAATATACACTACTCGTTAAAAACTGTCTTAGTATTCAATCGGCCTAGATGATTTTTAGGTGGTTAATCTAGTTTAACATGTCGATTTTTTTTTTTAAAGCCAAATAATATGTCGAATTTAAAACACTTAAACATAGGAAGGATTTGATACGAGTAATTAATTGATCATGCATATAACTAAATATTCGAATATAATATTGTCTCCTGTTAGAATATGCGGAATACAAAGAGAGAATGATTGAAAAATGAGTTTAGAATAAGAGAATAGTTTTTTTTTTTTTTTGATAAAACTTTTGCAGAATAAGAGAATAGTTGAAAGTTGAGAGTATAAAAGAGAATAATGGAGAATTTGTGTTTTGGGAGAATATAGGTAACGAAAAATGGAAAGTATAATGATAAAGAAAGGATTTCTTTCTCTTAGTTTGTAAGTGAATACAGTGGCCCTATATATATACTCTTTCTCTTAGTTTGTAAGTGAATACAATGGCCGTATATATACACAAATCACTCTAGGGTTTGTAATATCTCCCTCAAACATCTATGAATGTTTTGGACCAACAGATTTAGCATCAAGTGCTAAGAAAAAAAAAAATTCTTGAAACAGGTAAGAAAATGTTAATGAAAAAATAAAAATAAAAACTTATCTGAAATAGTGGCCACAATTCAAGATAATGTATGAGATCTAGTTTATTGGCCAACGTGTGGGCTCACATAAACTTCGCTATTGCCACGGTGTAGTGTTCACAAGCAATATGTTTAACCCCCCCCCCCTCTTAAGTGTTCTATTGTTCCAAAGACTATCACGTCTAAATGCTATATAGTAAAACATCGTATTATATTATATACATCGATAAAAAATATACAATCACAATGTTTTTGATTGGAAAGAATTACCAAAACTAACCAAGTGGTACACTACAAGAAAGCGCTGAGTTTGGGACGTCATTTTACAACGCATTTACAACGCAACTGGTTTGGGACGGCATAGCAACACGTTTGCAACGAAATACAGATTCGTTGTAAAAGTGTTGTAAATTTACAACGCA
>OVAX01004281.1:0-14097 GCA_900406405.1 Lepidium africanum | reverse complement strand
GACGGAAACAAATTCCGTCGGAAATTCCGTCGGATTTAGCTACCTTTTCTTGTAGTGATAGAAGTATTTTTTTCTTTTGTGTTTCCATTGGTGTGATACCCACATAAGTACCACATTAATATAATATTAGTATTTTTAATATTCTAAAGATACGTTTAAAATTTTATCAAATTTATTTTAACTTACAAATCTTTAGTTAATATATACCATATACTAAATTTTTAAAATTAATATTAATAATATAAAACAGTTTTTCCACTATTTTTTTGCAAACTAATATTTTCATCTTTTAAATTCCTATTCTATTTTAATCCTTATATTAAAACTAGAATAGTAATAAATATTACTAAAAATATATTTTAGAATTATTCATAATGGACTTAATAGATAGCTAATTTCATTTTATGATTTATGAATAAATTTAAATTTCAAAATTATAACATGTTACATTGTAAATTATAATTATATTAAAAGTGCAATAAACCAAATAATGATATGTGTCTAATTTGGGAGTCTCTTACTAAAATACCATAGTCTCTTAAATAAGAGACTCATGAAATAGTGTCAAACAAAATTTAATAAATTTTTTTATTGCTTTGTATTATTTTATTAGTGTGATACTCATTGTGATACTTATGTGATATTTCCATTGGAGATGCTCGGGTCTAAGGGTATAATTGCAATTTTAAGAAAACTTGGGTCTATAAAGTAACGGAGATTTTCTGGCTCCTTTAAGTCTCAAGGAGCTTATGGAGGTCACGTAGATGTTTAGCGCTGGTTAGGGTTAAGTCAAAATTCACAAAGAAAGATAAACCTAAATGATTACCTCCAAACACTTTATGTAATATGGAGAAGACAAGCTGTTTTGCAATAGTTGGTACAACGCATCACAATGACTTTTCCGTGTCCCAACCACTGACTGATGATCATCATTCTCTCAAATCTCTATATGTATCTGTATGTGACCATGTGATCGTGAGTGCCTCTTTATTTCACAACAACTAATATCAATATCCTCCAAACTATAACATACTGTGTACATTTTATAAGATAAGGAAATCAAAAGCCACTAAGAATTTTTTTATGTAAGAATCATGACGATGATGAGTACGCGTTCTGCTCATTCTCTCTCCCTCAACATCAATACATTTGACTTCTAAACTCTTCCTTTATTAAATATATGTAGATCCAATTAATGAACGACCTTCTACTTTGAAAACTAATTCTTTACTCCAATACATTCTTTCAATACAATAATTAAGAGTTGAAAGGGATTTAGATAAGCCAAGCCTTTATCTGTTTATAAAAGTTAGACCTGACTTTGCAGTTTCTGTTGCTAATCTTCAAAGTCAAATCTTACCAACTCACATATCTTATTACAACTTGTATATTCTATATATATTACACATAAGTCATGTATGTGGCATAGAAATCAAAATGGGAAACAGAGACATGATCAGTTCATCAAGTCCCTTGGTGGTGGTGAAGAAATCTCAAGTCGTCATTGTAAAACCCTCAAAGACAACACCTGATGTCTCTCTTTCTCTTTCGACGCTTGACAATGATCCTTACCTCGAAACCCTCGCTAAAACCATCTATGTCTACGCACCACCTGTTAAAGACCATGTCAACGATCCGGCTTCTCGTTTTGAGCAAGCTCTCGCTCATGCTCTTGTTTATTACTACCCTCTCGCCGGAAAACTTCATCGACGATCCGATGACAATAGACTAGAGTTAAAGTGTAGTCCCGAGGAAGGAGTTCCCTTTGTTAAGGCGACTGCAGACTGTAGTCTCTCTGACCTTAACTATCTGGAAGGCATGGACGACGACTTATACCAACTTGTACCTAGTGGCACTGATGTGACCTCTGATGGTTACAACCCTCTGGCTTTGCAGATCACTCTGTTTACATGTGGAGGGATCACTCTTGCAACGGCTCTTTCTCATTCCTTGTGTGATGGTTTTGGAGCGTCTCAGTTTTTCAAAACCTTAACTGAGTTTGCTGCAGGAAAGACAAATCCTTCCACCATTCCTGTTTGGGACAGACACTGCCTCACTTATAACAACTTTAATGGTATATATATATATAAATATATATGTGAACTAGTTAATTACTCATCTCTGTGTTTAGGTTTATGCGTTACCTTAGTTTAGAGTCTAAATTTTCGACTATATGGGAATGAATCAAATGGTTCATGTCCAAAGTAGACTCTAGATCTAAGCATTGAAAGTTTGGACTTGTTGTGACCTTGATATATATTTTTTTTTCAAACAACAATTGAATCAAGAAGACTCGATTCTTAACCCTAAGCCCACTCCCTAAAACTCTTTTTAGTATTTCATATATGGTGGAAAAGAGTTGAACCTCTGATGCGAGAACCATTAGCTGGTCATCTAAACCATCGCAACGAGAATAGCTAGACTTGTGACCTTGATTCAATATCAGTGAGTATGGCTTTAAATAATGTACAATATGGGTGATTTATAGAACTGTTTTAGAAAGCTTACTAAGTAATGATTGGTCTTAGTTGTTGTTTTTGGCTCCTGGCCTTCAGATTTTTTTAAACCTGTTATATTCGTGTCCACTTATATATTACTTTAAGCTCAATTACTAACATTTGTGCACATATACATAGGGCAACTGGAGAAGGAGCAAAAACCTCCCAAGCTGGTTGATTTCATGGAGGCTTGCTCTTCTGTGGCAACTTCTCCCTACACACCCACCAAAGACATGGTATGTGAGATCATCAACGTCACATCCCAAGATATCACTCAGCTCAAGGAAAAAGTTGCAGAGCAAGTCACAACTCTAGAGATACTTGCGGCCCACGTATGGAGAGCTAGGTGCAGAGCCTTAAAGCTGAGTCCAGATGGAACTTCTCTATTCGGAATGGCCGTGGGTATACGTCGCATTGTGGAACCACCATTACCAGAAGGTTACTATGGAAACGCATTTGTCAAAGCCAATGTAGCAATGAAAGCTGGAGATTTGAGCAACTCATCTTTGTCTCATGTAGTTAAGCTCATCAAAGAAGCTAAAAGAGTTGCGTTGGAGAAGAAGTATGTACTGGAGCAATTAAGAGAGACAGAGAGAATACTCATGATGAAGGTGAATGTAGTGTGTGAAGGAGGTCATGGAGCGTTCATGTTGCTCACTGATTGGAGACAACTTGGATTGCTAGATGAAGTTGATTTTGGATATGGAGGATCGTTGAATATAATACCATTGGTGCCTAAGTATCTTTCTGATATTTGCATTTTCTTGCCAAGTATGCAAGGTGGTGTTAGAGTGTTAGTCACGTTGCCTAAACTTGCAATGGACAACTTCAAGGAACACATGAAAAATACAGACACACTAAGCTTGTAATACATGAAATGTTTTTACTTTGGTCAGTAAAATTTACAATTTGTGTTTAAAATTCTTTTTTCTCTTTCGTGTCAATATCTCTTTTATATATTAAAAAGGCAATGTTTTGCAAATCGGACTGGACACCGACTCGGCAATATTAGTGCGTAATTGATCGGACCGGTTCTAACTGGTCAAACCGAATTTTCATATTTTATTATATATATAAGATATGATTCAAAATAATATAACAAGATGAATACTATGATATTCTACATAGATAATATAACACATTTGAAATTTTCAAATAATAAATAAATAAGCAAATTTGATAGAGAAATAATAAAAAATACTCTACAAAGATATTAAATTAATATTTTTTTGAGAAAGAAAATATCAATTTATTTTATTTATTTATATTCGTCGTTATTAAAATTAAATTTTTTCAAGTTACTTAAATTTTCTGTTTTGACAACATAATACAAGATATAAAATAATACATATTAGTAATAGATTTATATAAATGATTTATTGATATTATTTATAATTTATAAATATTATTTACAAACACCATATATTAGTTATAAATTATAATTGTTATATTAAGAAAATATAATAAAAACATATGTAAATTTTGGTTTTAAGACTCCTAATTTTATATTTTTATGAAAAGAAAAAAAATAATAGTAAAATATTAAAACGAAAAATGTAAATTGTTAGTTAACTGAGTTTTAATATTGATCTAAATCATCATTTTTACATGTTTTTGACTAGTACTATGAATTTAATTTAAGTAAGAATTTTAATTTAACTCAGACCAATTTTAGTAGTGAATTACGGTCTAACTAGTTGGACCGGCCGATTGATCCGGTTTTCAAAACACTGGAAAAAGATGATAAGTCTTATCCTTGTTTGCTACTTGTCAAGCCTTATGACTTTAGCGCACCCACACTTAAGCTTCACATGTGAATTCTAATTTGGGCCTTTTATTAAAGTTCAGACTCTAAATGGGTTAATGCTAACTAAATAAGCCCAATAATATTTTAGACTCTAAATGGGCTTGTGCTTACTAAATTTGCCCAATAATTATATACGAGGACAATTCTAGGGTTTTAATTTCTTCATTTGATATAAATCGTAGAGAAAGCCTGAAGCGCAGTCGCAGAGGGAATCGGAGCAGCTGCAAACATGGTTCGTCTTCTCNAGAGGGAATCGGAGCAGCTGCAAACATGGTTCGTCTTCTCAATTTTGTTGCTTTTGCTCTCTGTTTTTGTTGATTTTGTGCCAACGGCATCTGCGTTCAGTGATTCCTCAGTTCTGCTTAGACATGGTTATTCGATTGTGGTCGTTCTGGTAGTGTTTTAGGATTATGATGACACTAGTCTGCTCAGTTGATGCCGTAGATCGTATGTTCTATTTCGTGGGGGTTATAATCACTTAACGCAGCAACTGTAATGTTTTCGAAATCTGATTTTGACTGCAATGCTCTGTTATTTTTGACAAATTGTGATTTTGGGGAGTGTTCTTTTGATTAGATTTTATCGAATGTGATAACTTTGTATCGTTTCACACGTCCTGTTGTGTTTTGACCTTTATGTTTGATGTGACAGGCAAGAGGATTGAAGAAGCATCTGAAGAGGCTCAATGCCCCCAAGCATTGGATGCTTGACAAACTTGGTGGTGCATTCGTAAGTTTTTTTGTTTCTTGTCTCAAACTTGTGTGTTCAATGACATTCATTACATTTTCCTGAAACTTGGATGTGTTATAAATGTTCATTATTGATGTTTCTCTCAGGCTCCCAAGCCATCTTCTGGACCTCACAAGTCGAGGGAGTGTCTTCCTCTTGTTCTCATCTTAAGGAACAGGTTGAAGTATGCTTTGACATACCGTGAAGTTATCTCCATCTTGATGCAAAGGCATATCCAAGTTGATGGAAAAGTTAGAACTGACAAGACTTACCCTGCTGGTTTCATGGGTACGTATTTGTAGCCTCGTTGATCCCGCCCTTTTGCTGCATTGCATGTATTTGATCATTAGCCTAAGTTTCATTTTGATTTTTATAGATGTTGTATCCATCCCCAAGACAAATGAGAACTTCCGTCTTCTGTATGATACCAAGGGACGTTTCAGGCTTCACTCCGTCAGGGATGAGGAAGCAAAGGTTTGTACTACTTTTTTTCTTAAATCTCGACTTTGTGTAAAACAAAACCTTCAGAGTAGTGAATGTGTGGTTTTATCTCTGTGCAGTTCAAGCTTTGCAAGGTCAGGACTATCCAGTTTGGACAGAAGGGAATTCCTTACCTGAACACTTATGATGGTCGCACCATCCGTTACCCAGACCCACTCATCAAACCAAACGACACCATCAAGCTGGATCTTGAGGAGAACAAGATTGTTGAGTTCATCAAGTTTGATGTTGGTAACGTTGTGATGGTTACAGGTGGTAGAAACAGAGGGCGTGTGGGTGTGATCAAAAACAGGGAAAAGCATAAGGGAAGCTTTGAGACAATTCACATTCAAGACTCAACAGGACATGAGTTCGCCACAAGGTTGGGCAATGTGTTCACCATTGGCAAAGGAACAAAGCCATGGGTATCTCTTCCAAAGGGCAAAGGTATTAAGTTGACCATCATTGAGGAAGCTAGGAAGAGGCTATCTGCACAACAAGCTGCTTAAATTTCATCAAAAATCATTTTGTTTTTACGCTCCATTATAGACTCTCTTTTGCCTAAGTTTTGAACTTTTTTCTTTTTAATGTTGTTGGCTTGCAAAAACCTTAGAAAAAAACAGCTCAAATTCCAGTAGAGCGTTTTGTAATGTTTGTACGGTTGAGCATTTAGTAATTTACTGTTTAATTAGTTGACCTGTAGTTAATAAATTAGAAAAACAAAACCATGGGTTGGTTGACTTTGTGGCTGTGGATTCTAAAGCTGGTCCATGTGCCTGTCAAGCCTCTCAACATCCCTCGTAGCTCTACTAAGTCAATATTCAAGCTTGCAGATTTTAAATGAAACAATGACTCTGTTTATTCAGGCCATGTACTCTCTATTAGATTCTGAAAGTTGCTAAGTTCCTGTTTAAAGCTTCGATGTATTCACATGAGAGGGTCTATTGCTTGTTCCATCTATATGACTTGTAGAATTTTGGCAAAGTCAAGCTCCATGTAAACCCAAAAACAAAAAGAAAACCTCAAACCCATCCATTGATTTTGTAATCTTGTGTTTTAGAAGTAACAATGATTAAGAAATTAGATATCTTTATCTGTTTTGTCATTCAGTGACAAATGGATATGGGGGATGTAACAAAAGGGTGGTGAAAGTGATGTAATCTTAGCCGCCTTGTGAAAAGTCAAACGTTTTGGATGAGTCATAATGCTTTATAATTGCTTCCTATTTGCTCTCTCATTTTGTCAAAATCATTTCTTTACTTTCCTGGAAACTTCCTCCTCTGCAAGTAAGAAGAGAAAGAAGAAGAAAGAGAAGAGTGTCTTATACGTAACCATTGATGGGCTCTTTCAATCACCAAAGAGCTATTCCGAAATTCAAATCATCAACTCCATCACCGCTTCCTCTTTCCCCATCGCCTTACTTCTCTATGCCTCCTGGTCTTTCTCCTGCAGACTTTCTCGATTCTCCTCTTCTCTTCAATTCCTCCAACGTATTTATGATCTCTCTATCTTCTTCTCTCTTTAATCATATCTTGTGAGTTCAAACTATGATTCTTTTTGACTTCAAGCTCCTTTTGTTCGTCTCTTGAGATAATGAAAGAAGTCAAGGTTACTCAAGGTCTTCTATCATCCTTACAACATATCTTCTCTTTTCCATCTTGTAATCACAGATTTTGCCGTCTCCAACGACAGGCACGTTTCCGACACAATCTATGAACATGAAGAACAACAATTTGCTCATCGACAAGAATAAAGTCAAACCTGAAGATGTGAAGGAGGACTTAGATTTTACCTTCACCAACAACCACACATCTCCTTCCTTGTTCTTATCTTCTGTGAGATCAAGTTTTTACTATTTAGCTTTTGGTTTACCTCTTAAGTCGACATTCTAGTTCTAAGTTATGTCATTTTCAGATGGTGACTCAACCGAGTGTACCCAAGTCTGAATCCTTGTCGAGTAAAAAGACCTCTGATGATGGCTACAATTGGCGCAAATATGGGCAGAAGAATGTCAAAGGAAGTGAAAACCCGAGGAGTTACTTTAAATGCACTTACCCAAATTGTCCCACAAAGAAGAAAGTGGAGACTTCTCTTGTGAAAGGGGAGATTATTGAGATTGTCTATAAAGGAAGCCATAATCATCCAAAGCCTGAATCTACGAGGAGATCAGCTTCGAACGCAGCAACAACACATAAGAATAGCAGTCATGTAGATAGTCAAGAAGTTAGTGAAGATGAAGCAGAGGCCAAGAGATGGTAAGTAGAGTCATAAGACTCATAGCTAAGCAACTGAATATATTAAAAAATGAGATGTGATTGGATTTTGTTGTGGATTGGTTAATGCAGGAAAAGAGAAGAGAATGTGAAGGAGCCAAGATTGGTGGTTCAGACAACAAGTGATATAGACATCCTTGATGATGGCTATAGATGGAGAAAATATGGTCAGAAAGTGGTTAAGGGCAATCCAAATCCAAGGTCTGTTTCTTTCTTTTTTCTTCTATGTTGTGAATGAAAAAGGAGGCTTGAGCTAATCTATAAAGTTAAATGTGTGATGAGCAGGAGTTATTACAAGTGCACATTTACAGGATGTTGTGTAAGGAAACACGTTGAGAGAGCATTACAAGACCCAAAGTCAGTGATAACTACTTACGAAGGAAAACATAGACACGACATCCCCACCCCCAAAAAGATGTCATCTTCAATGTTCCAACCTTAAAATGGAAAAATTTACCCATAGTGTGCATTGCGTTTTCATCCTATGATGTGGCCCAGTTTTTTTTTTTTTTTGGGACCTTAACGAGTACCAAAGCCCTTATATGATGTTCTGCGACATGGCCTTTAGATTATTAATAACCTATATTTTTCATAGATTTTTTTTGGTAAGGACCTATATTTTCATAGATTGTAATGAATTTTGCTGTACTTATACTGTAAAATATATTAAATCAAATAAATAATAGTAAAATATTTGGACAATGACTTTAGTCAAGTTGTTAATTGTCTCTCTACTTTCCCATCATAATTCAATTTTAAAAAGTCTTTTTTGTTCCACTTAATATTTGTTAGAAGATTTGCCTATAAATTGAACTTTGTTGATCAACCAAAATATAGTTTATGAAATTTTAAAGTCCTTTATTATATGTTTAGGGACATGTCCTTTTAATTAGGAACCTATTTTTCATAGATAGTAATAGATTTTGCTGTATTTATACTGTAAAATAATGTTAAATTAAATATATAATAGAATTTTGGAGAGTATTTTTAGTCATTGAGTGTTATTTATGCTACTTTCTCCATACAAGCGTGATTGCAGAACATCATATTTGTTCTGTTTGATATCGTTATGAGTTTGACTATAGATTGGTTTATAAACACACAAAGGTATATTTTGCATGTAATTGTAAACTACACACAAAGTGAGAATAATATTTTCTTTTCTTTAAAACGAAAAATAAAGGACATGTGAATAGCCGACACTTTGACGTGAAAGACAGCGAACGTGAAAACCATTCACTTTTTAGATCTCTCTCTTCTCTCTCTTTCCATTTTCGTTACTCTGTCATCGTCTGCAAAGTAAATCACCAGCAATGGCCTCTCCTCTTCTCCCTACTTCGACTACTCCTGATCATCTCCCCGGCGGAGATCCACAGTTGTTAAGCTCTCTACGCGTCCTCTTTACTCGCGTTCTAGCCTCCGCTCGTCACGCTTCCGCAGACGCTAGGCCCTGGACCGAGCTTGTTGACCGGTCAGCTTTCTCCCGGCCACCATCACTCTCAGAAGCCTCGTCGCGAGTAAGGAAAAACTTTTCCTACTTCCGGTCCAATTACATAACTTTAGTGGCTCTCTTACTCGCGGGCTCTCTAATCTCGCACCCATTTGCTCTCTTCCTCCTCGCATCACTTGCTGCTTCTTGGCTTTTCCTCTACGTTTTCCGTCCGTCTGATCAGCCATTAGTCATAGGAGGACGCACGTTCTCCGACCTGGAGACGCTAGGGATGCTCTGCCTTTGCACTGTGGTTGTAATGTTCATGACCAGCGTTGGATCGCTTTTGATGTCGACTTTTGCAGTTGGAACCATGGCCGTGGCCGTCCATGGCGCGTTTCGTGCTCCTGAAGATCTGTTCCTTGAAGAACAAGAAGCCATTGGATCTGGTCTTTTTGCATTCTTTAACCAAAACGCCTCAAACGCAGCTGCCGCTGCTATCGCCAACTCTGCTATGTCGCGCGTTCGAGCCTGAGACCATATTCCTACACCGATTTTCCAAAGCATGATAATCATTCATATTCATTTCCTTCATATTTTATACAAATTCAATTGTTGTAACTTGTAACCATTATTTTGTCACTCCTTTCTGCTTTGTTTGTTGCTGTAATTTTGAAACAAAAATTCAGATTAATATACATCATTTAAACAAGTCAAAAAATGAAAAACAAATACAAGACAATGTAAAATTGGTTTAAGCCTGAAACCATGAATGAGGAAAAAGAATAAAAATTACAGGCTGCTCTCATGTTAAGAGCTCTCTCTATCGTATTGACGTGTCTCTTCTGCAACCTTTGTCCACACATTAGCAATCTTCTCTGCATATCCAACCTGACATTCCAAATAAGAACAACTCTGTTTTCACACATTCATCTCATTTATTTCACAATCTGCATTATCAGTATGCAAAAGAACGGATTCCGCCAATCTTACAACATTCATTCGATATCTCTAACTAATCATATTCCATTGATGCATCTATTTAATGAAACATGCATCCCCTATTACTTCACTGATTTTGCTTTTCCATTCGACAAATAGTGAGTCTGGTTTTACAGCTAACTGATCTTGCTGCTGAACACTCTCTTAGCTAATTTGCCTATTTCTATGCAGAGATAGATTAAATAATGAAAAACACTTTACTTCTCTGATAAAACTGTACCTGATTAACAACAAACCCTTTCATCATATTCAAGAAGTCTGCACGCCTTTCTCTGTCCAGCCTTTCAACCTCACACCGGTTATTTTCCTGTCATGCATATTTATATACATAAGACTGTAATTCATAATAGTATGTCATGACAAGATTTGTTTTGTTGGTCATGAGTCTCACGACTAAATGAATACCTTGATTTGCTCGTACTCTCTGATGGCAACATTTTTGGCTTCCTCCGTGGTCGTGATGGTTTCTTTTAACTCTTCTATCTTCCTAATCCTTGATTTATCACCGCCAAAGACCTTGGATGATGCAGCTTCTAGCTTTTCTGCTTTTCCTTTCAGTGAAGAAATTTCAGATAGAAGTGTTTGCACTGTCAGTAAAGCACTAGATCTATCCGCAAATGCACCTTGGACTGCCATCATTAGGCCGAGGTAATCGTGGAGTGTATCCTGACATCAATAATTCGTAGCTTTTAGTGAAACGAAAGCTCAGATTGAATGACACTGGAATAAATTCTTCATATCTATTACTATAATCTAGTTTACCAAATGCTTGACAGTCTGGGAATTCAGCTCTCTGTAAAATCTGCTAGCTTTTACAGCTGCAGTGGCTAAATTCTTCATATCGTGGGCACGGGCTCTTTGAGAATTGAAGACAGCTTCTTCGTTCTCGAACTTCGTTAGCTTGATGAATGCTAATCCCAATTCCCCCATCGTCTCCCCCATGTCTTGTTGTGCCTTCACCAGGGATTCGGCCTACACCATCAAAAAACAAAGCCATGAAACTACTGATCTGTCGCAAACTACACCATCGAGAAAAACAAAGCCATGAAAATACTGATCTGTTCCAAAGTAGCAAGTACGAAATTCTACCTGCTGTGAAGCATTAATGATCTGTTGCTCAAGATCATGCATCTTATCCTTCTTTTCCAAAAAGCCTTTATCTTCTTCCACAACCGGTGGTTTTGATCCACCCCAGTCATTAGACACTGACTGTCTAAGTTCTCTAAATAATCTCAGTAAATCTCTACCTTCTCTTGCCGGCTGAGCCACCTCGACCGCAGAGGCTCCTCCACCTTCACCGAATAATTGTTTCGGCAGCTTCACGGCTCCATCCAACATCCTAGAGGCTACATCTGTGCTCGTAGGCAGCGGTAACTTCCCTTGCGCCTGAAGAAAAACCTTCAATTCGTCACTGTTCCTGATGACAGGATGTGAAGCAAGCTTGCGCAAGTATTTCTCCAATGCAACTCTTCTCTGCTCCACAAACTCTTGCTTTTGCATCACTTGACTCTCTACTACGCTCTTGTCTGGCCTCGGTGGGATGCAGAATCCTCTATACGACTTAGCCAATCTATCTGCCAATGTAACAACATCTCTAAATCTTCTTCGCACGCTATACTTGGAGCCGCCATATTCAGAGAGATTCGTTCTGGTGGTAATCTGGTAAGTTATGTAAGTAGTTCCTCCAGGAATCATCGAATTTGTACTCTCTAGCTCTTTCTGAGGACTAGAAACAGTGATCTTGATGTAATCAGAGCTCGAAGAAGAAGGAGATCTAGATAGTGAATCTGAAGACTGACTATGACGGCTTCCACCATCATCTGAGCCGTTGATCTCGCTGTCAGAATTCTCATCGAAAGGACTGAAGATGACATCCGCGTACGACGGAGGCTCGAGGTAAGAGCTATTGTTTTCGCCACCGTTTGATTTCGATTGAGGACTCCGAATATCGCTAGCATAAGTCGACGGCGCAAACAGAGGATCGGAATCAGCCTGACTCACGACAATCGACGGGTGGCGCGAGTCGGAGAGAGTTGACATAGCGCTGCGATAGCCGGAGTTGGAGGATTTATCTCCGTTAACATCGGTTTTAGTCAAGGGACCGCTATCTTCGTGAAGAACGAGATTCTCCATTTCCTCCTTGGTTGAGTGAAGATGGGACTCTTTGAATCCCTCGTCATTTTCTGTTCCCATCATCTCCGATTTTTAAACCTTGATAATAAATCGATGAACTAAAGTCAATTGATTTTAGTGAAAAAATCACAGAAAATTAGGGATTTCGATTCGAGATAAAGAAGGTGATTCCGAGGATTGTGAACCGCAATTTAATGTCGGAGTGGCTAAGTCGCGGCGGTGGGGCTCAGGGAAATAACCGGATCGATAAGTAGCGTCAAGTCTCGTCAATAGCTAATTGGGGAAGATGAGATGACAAACAGTATCTTTCGGGTCACGTTAAGGACTTTCGTTGGGTTTATGACCCGACCCGGCCTTAATAGGCCCGTTATGCTAATATTCATTCATGCACGTGATAGACATATCTCCACATCCAAACGTCCTGAATAGGTTTCTAAATCCACAACGGCTACATACAATAGTTTTAGAAACTTCCTTTGATGATGTAATAAACACACAAAGGCATATTTTGCATAAAATTGTAAACTACACACAAAGTGAGAACATGTGAATAGCCGATACTTTGACGTGAAAGCCATTCACTTTTAGATCTCTCTCTCTATATCGTATTGACGTGTCTCCTCTGCAACCTTTGTCCAAACATTAGCGATCATTTCTGCAAATCCAACCTGCAAGACATTCCAAATTAGAACAACTCTGTTTTCACACATTAACCTCAGTTATATCACAATCACATTCAGATTTCCCTGCATTTTCAGTATGCAAGAGAGTAGATTCCGCCAATCTTAAAACACTCATTTGATATCTCTAAACCATTAATGCATCCATTTAATGAAACATTGCATCCCCTATCACTTCACTGACTTTTCTCTTCCACAGTGAGTCTAGTGTCAAAGCTAACCGATCTTGCTAAACACTCTCTTGGGTAATTTGCCTATTTCTATGAAGAAAAAGAGAGATATAATAATGAATGGTGTCAAAGACTTTACATCTCTAATAAAAGTGTACCTGATTACCAACAAACCCTTTCATCATATTCAAGAAGTCTGCACGTCTTTCTGAATCCAGCCTTTCAACCTCACACCTGTTATTTTCCTGTCATGATCAAACGTATATATATAAGATTTCAATTCATTGTGGTATGTCAGCATAAGATTTGTTTCGTTGGTCATGAGTCTCATGACTAAATGAATACCTTGATCTGCTCGTACTCCCTGATAGCAACATTTTTGGCGTCCTCAGTGCTCTTGATGGTTTCTTTTAACTCTTCTATCTTTTTAATCCTTGATTTGTCACCGCCAAAGACTTTTGATGATGCAGCTTCTAGCTTTTCTGCTCTTCCTTCCAGTGAAGAAATTTCAGATAGAAGCGTTTGCACTGTCAGTAAAGCACTAGATCTATCTGCAAATGCACCCTGGACCGCCATCATTACACCGAGGTAATCGTGGAGTGTGTCCTGACACCAATAATTCATAGCTCTTAGTGAAACGAAAGCCTAGCTCGAATGACACTGGAATAGATTCTTCATATCTACTACTATAATCTAGTTTACCAAATGCTTGACAGTCTGGGAATTCAGCTCTCTGTAAAATCTGCTAGCTTTTACAGCTGCAGTGGCTAAATTCTTCATATCGTGGGCACGGACTCTTTGAGAATTGAAAACAGCTTCTTCGTTCTCCAACTTGGTTAGTTTAATGAATGCTAATCCCATTTCCCCCATCGTCTCACCCATGTCTTGTTGTGCCT
>OVAX01004280.1:1130-14099 GCA_900406405.1 Lepidium africanum | reverse complement strand
GAATGAAAATCAGTTCTAACACAAAAGAGGCATAAAAACGTGGATTCTCCTTTCTGAATACAAAATAGGGGTATTTATACCCTTAGTAACAAAGCCTTAAAGAGTCAAAGTCAATAAAAATATAAAGTTCATCCGACTTGGCTATATAACTTCACCTCCGTGGGTGAGTCGGATATAAAATACGTGATTCAGCTGTCAGCTCATCAATCCTTCTATCATACTCAGCTCCAATTGGTTCCTCAAGGCAAATTACTCTGACTCGGCCACGTGACTTCACCAACAGACCCGAGTCAACATCATAACTGTAGCTAATCTTCTTGACTCGGCCTTCCACTCTTGCATTTAGGCCGATACAACCATAAACTCTAGCAAATCTTCTTGACTTGGCCTCCCACTCTTGTATCTAGGCCGAGTCAAGCCATAATATTGGCAAATCGTCTATCCTTGCTCACTTCTTGCATAATCTCGTCCCTAATGTGTCCAAAAACTCCTGATAAAAACTTCAAATGCACAACGTATGCAATGCAAGTGCACACAATGCAAATGAACCAAAAAGAGCTCAAAAATGATGAGAATACTATGAATATGGATGCAAAATTAACTATATTAGAGCTGTGAAATATGCTAAAATGTATACACATCAGCTATCAGCTATGGAAAGTTTATTATGATTTCTATATTGCTTGGGAGAAACGAATCACATATTTAGAGATCGAAATTGATTCACTGTTGGTTGTTAATTATTTAACCAAAGAGATTGAGGATCCTAATTTCTTTTCGTTCTTAGTATGTCTATGCTATTGTTTTCTTTCAAAGAATTGAATTGTCTGAATGTCATATATGTATCGAGAAGCTAATTATCTGGCAGATTATTTAGCTAAATATGTTGATGAGGACGCAAAGGGTTTTATAAGTTTGAGACATGTCAGTTGGTAATTATGCTTTAAGTTTTAAATAAATATAAGAGCTTTTTTCCATGCTTTCCCAAAAGAAAATGAATATTAGATTAATTTGGTGACAGAACAAAAAAGTAATACCAAGTTTTTTTTGGTTCACAAAATGGATAACAAATTAATCTTGTAATACTACAAGTAAGGAAATCCATTTTATGAATTTGCGATATGAAAATCAAATAGAGAGAAAAACATCAAAACAAACTCTATAATCTTATAAAATATTCTAGATAGGATATATAGAAACAAATTATTCGATGGGTTAAATGGATTTTATTTTCTTTACACTGCAGAAAATATACTTCATTATCTGTAAATGTGTTTTTTTTTGTCAACATCTGTAAATGTGTTTAGTAGTGAGAAAATCCAAATCTTTACATTGGAATTAATTTAGACTTAGACATGAGATTTTCCGATTACTTTGAAAAAATGTTGATATTAATACATATATATATATATATATTTCATATGTATTGAGTAAAAAACTGTTATTATATACATAAATAATATACTCATCATTAAAATCTCAGTAAAAAAACACTCAAACTTCGTTATCAAACTGAAAGACTAGATTTTTCGGTAAAATACATCTTCACACTGTAGATTTTATGTATATGTAGTAATAGCAACCATGGACGGATCTAGGTTCACTAAAATGGAGGCAGTTGTTACCACCAATCTTTTATTTTTATATAAATTTTAGTGTAAATTTTTGTTAATCCAAAATATGTTTTTTCTATTAGTATTATATTGTACATTTGCTTCCAACAAAATATATTTCTAGATCCGCCCGTGGTAACTAAGAAGTTATTGTATATATCTTCAAATAGTAAAGTTATGAAAGAACCAGTGTTTTGAAAACCGGATCAGACCGGTCAATCTGATTGGTTGGACCATGACTCGCTACCTAAAACCGATTCGAGTTAAATTAAAACTCGGATTTAAGTTAAACTTCTAAACCCAGTAAAAAAATCAGTAAAAATGGTGACTCAGGTCAATATTAAAACCCAGTTCACTAACAATTTACATTTTAAAAAAAAAAATTTACTATTTTTTTTCTTTTCATAAAAATATAAAATTAGAAGTTTTAAAATCAAAATTTACAACATAAAAATCTGTTTTTATTATATTTTCTAGATATTTTGATTATAATTTATAACTAATAGAGATGAAGTTTGTAATTAAGGTTACAAATAATATCAATAGATGATTTATATAAATGTATAACTAATATGTACTCCCTCTCTTTTTGTATAGTTGATATTTTAGGCTTTTCAAGAAATTATTAATTGTTTTATTTTTTCTAAACAAAATATAGTTTATCACAAATTCCAAAATATTTTAATCAATCACAAATCAATCTGCAAAATTTAAAGAGTCAAAAATACCAAAAGTACAATAAATTTTGCATTGAAATCTTAAAACATCAACTAAAAATAAACAAATTTTTTTTTAAACATCAACTAATAAAGAACAGAGGAAATATTATTTTATATTTTTTATTACGTTGTCAAAACAAAAAAAAATTTAAGTAACTTAAAATAGATTAATTTAAAAGACGGTAAATATAATTAAATAAAATAAATTGATCATTTCTTTCTTAAAAAATATTATTTTAATATTTTTGTAGAGCATTTTTTATTTTTTCTTATCAAATTTGTTTACTTATTTATTATTTGAAAATTTTAAATGTGTTATATTAGAATATCATATTATTTATTTTGTCATATTATTTTGAAACATGTCTTTTATATATATATATATATATATAATAAGATATGAATCCGATTTGACCGTTAAATTGGTCCAACTAATTATCTATTTATATTACCGAATCCGTATCTGATCTTGTTTTCAAAACATTGGAAAAAATTAATGTCGCCCCCAGGTTGATCGAAATGAAATCCAAAAATACACAAGTTGCGAAACAATTACCAAGAAAAGATACGAAATAATAACAGTATGGATTTTATATAAACAATAATAATAACAATATGGTCGTAATAAATATCGAAGCTGGGGGCGAAACCACGAAGCAGAGAACATTAAGAGTTTTAGACGACGCAACTTGGTCCTTGAGAACCAATCATGATAAACTCCACCGCTCAAAAATATCACATTCTTTATTTTAGTATTATGTTATAAGATATTTTTATAGTATTTGTACTATTATTATATATGCTTCACACTCAAGTTATTCCATTAACTTTAAACCAATAGAATCTTGACATGCTAAAACACATATTCATAATTTATTCTAGCCTGACTTTGATTACTCTACACATGTCTTCATGTAGATTAGCATCAATCATTAAATAGTTCGTATAATATATGTTCTGTGACAAGACTGATTAATAATCAAACTCTAAATCATGTTATACATATACTTAAATCTTTGAAATTGATTTTGGTGGAAAAATACATATATTTAAATACTTGATGAATAACGTTTACATATTCATAAAAAATATATTTTTCGTATAAAGTCTTGTTTTATATGATCCAAACTTTTTAGCTAAACTCTAAATCATGTTATATACTGTATATATATAAGCTAAACTTAATCTATTTTACTAAAATTTTTAGTTTGAAAATCATAAGTATTACCACTCTTTTTTTTAATTCAAAACCCCTTCACACATTTAAAACTTAACTAAAATCTATATTTATTATACAATTAAAAGTCTAATTCTGACTTCATAATAAAAAAAGAAGCAGAGCTAATTACGGGTCAAAGGCCAAAATTGACGAGTCGTTTATGGGAGATGAAAAGACAATTTCGGAGTTACTTCGTTTATAGCCCCTTCCTCTCTTCTATATAAACCTCCTTCTCCTCTTTCTCTCTTCTCATCTCTTCAAGCCATTTTCGAAATCAATCAAGTTTGAGAGAAAGAGAACACAGACGATTCTCAGTTTCTTCATTCTCGTTGTCGCAGCAGCGTATAGAAGAACAAAAAGTTTCGACTTTTCTTTGTCTGTTTTCTCTATCTCTTTCAAAAAAAACCACATAACTCGATAATGGCTCGTTCTCTTTCCAACGTTAAGATCGTCTCTTCCTTGGTCTCTCAAAGCCTCTCTGGTGCAATCTTCCGGTAAGTTTTGATGCTCTGGTTTCTTGGTTAAGCTCTTTCTTTGGGCATAGAAAACCGGAACCAAAATACCAAACAAAAAATTCGTATTCGGTTTAGTTTTGGTTTCTGCCAAAAATTTATCCGGCTTCTGGCAAAAGACTATTCAGTTTCGGCTAAGAATTCTTCTATTCCAATAATTAAATAACTACAATTATTGATTCGGTTCGATTTTTAACAAGAATTAAAAGGAACCATATATAAACCAAAATTAGTTTGTGCTAAAAATATTTTGGTTATAAATAATAACAATTTTTTTTTGGTATTTGGATACTTTTGATTACAAATAATAATTTGGAATCAAATTAATATCATTTTGGGTGTCGTTTTCTTAAAAGTTATTGAGCTCTTTTTCTTAAAAGTTATGCTTTGTTTTCTAAAACGGGTGTCGTTTTATCTGTTACAGACGCGGTTATGCAGCCACAGCGACTCAAGGAAGCGTTTCAAGCGGTGGAAAAGCCGTTGTTTCAACTGTAATGAAGAAGAAAGGAGTTGAAGAATCAACCGAGAAGATTTCTTGGGTTCCAGATCCCAAAACCGGTTATTACAGACCAGAAACCGGTTCACACGAGATTGACCCAGCAGAGCTTAGAGCAGTTCTCTTGAACAACAAGAAGCAGTAATTTAATTAATTGAAAAAAGATCGGCTCTTTTAGATTTATTTAATGTTAATGTAATTTTTGTTTAAGATCTTGGAAAGGAGATTAGGGAAGTGGGTAATGATCCAATTTGGTGAACTCTATTTTCATTCTGATACGTACGATTCTGTAATGAATAATAGAGAAACATTTTGGTTCCTCTAGTTGTAACAAAAGGATCGTTAGATGTATTGATGATGTATTCAATAGAATTTTATCAAATCATTATTTCACTTGCAATATGTAAAGATCTAATCAAGGAGTCGAGCTTTCTATAAGTAGACTTTTTGTTGTAGGTCTTTGTGCTCGAGTATTTGATGATCTTTTTATTTATTTTTCTCCCCTTTCTATTTATATTCAGGTATATTAATTGTCAGAAAATTATTTTTCTTTCCACATTTTCTTGACAGATTCGATTCGAAAGTTATATCTCACGATCTTGTCTTGGATTCTCGGATTAGGTTTTCTTATCTTCCTTGCTGATAAAATGTTCAAATTTTCTACTGGACTTGGACTTTTTCGACAAATTTGGTTATGAGAATTCCAAACTTATGAGAATATAAGATTCAAAGGCCTAAACATACATCTCCTAGTTAACAAGAAAAAGAAAACCATAAAACATTTTTTTTTTGTCAATATTGGGCCACAACTAGCCGACCCACTAGCCAAATTCCTGCATAATGCAGACAGCGGGACTCGATCCCTAAATGTGCAAGTGCGCATGCTTTTAGTGGACTTACCGCCTGCCACTAGGCTAAAGGCCACTTGCAACCATAAAACATTTAAACACTTAATATATAGATCCTATTGTTACTTTGTTTTTTCATCATATTACTAATATTGTTATTTGGACAAAAGATCAATAGTTTATTCTTGAAGAATTATACTTATATGGAGTCATATGTAATTTAATCATATCAATTATGATAACATCAATAATTAGCAATAATGTTGAGTATAAATCCGAATAAAAATTACACCCTCTGTTTTTTTATAGCTGATGTTTTAGGCTTTTCATACATATTAAAAAATTATTAATTATTTTATTTTTTCTAAACAAAATATTGTTTATCACAAATTTCAAAATAGTTTAACCAATCACAAATCAATCTGCAGAATTTAAAGAGTCAAAAATACCAAAAATATAATAAATTTTACATATAAATCTTAAAACATTAACTAAAAAGAAATATTTTTTTTCTAAAACATCATCTAATAAAAAACAGAAATATTAGTATTTTGGTAGATCGATGACATTATTTAGATGGTACAAACTCTCGAATTGTTTAATTATTACAAATATACAATGATCGAATCTATATATTATGTTGTAGATTCATGTCAGCTACATGAAAAAAATTCAATTATTGCATATATTATTCCTATAATTTAGTATCAAAGTTCTACTCCTGCAGGAGACCAGAAATCCTATGTTCCAGACCGCGAATGCAGTCCCGTAAAAGTTACATAATCGTATAAGATAACATATTAAAAGGAATGTTATAATGAATTATTGTACTTATATTTTAGCAAGCATTATTGCAAGCAAATATAAGATATTCATGATGCTTATATGATAATTCGATCAATATATTATAAGATCTGTATTATAGTTTTGTTCCTTGAACACATCCGAAATAATTTGACCTCTTATTTATTGTTAGAAAATTAGTGGCAGTGGTATAATTAGCGACAACTAGTCGACATAATAATGTACTTAATTAACTTATAAATTAGTTGACAAAAAAAAAAAATTAACTTATAAATTGTTTTAATTTTCAAAGACATGTTAGCTTTGGATTTTCGACCGTTCCTTTACTATATTTAAATACATGTATATGTGTACGTTAGGTTTATCTTTAGTCGCACTTTGACTGATTATCATAATCTCATTCACTTATTTTTTTTTATAAGAAAAAGGGCAATTATTAGAATATCTGCAAAAAGTTTGTAGTCGAGTGGCGTAGTTCTTTTGACAAACTGTTGAAACTAACCCTTTAGTTTTTTGCTTCAGAAATTCTTAAGAGTCATATAGCTTCGTGTAATACTAGTTGTGAAATATGGAAAGATTTCAGGGTGGAATTTGTGTATGGATCAAATTTCTTTGAATTTATTGTTAACAAAAAGTTCGATTCTAGAAAGTTATGTAATTTCTTATAATATTAATCGAGATTTTGGCTATAAATAGGATTTTTTGGAATTATGTCTTTTTTTATGTAATTATTAACATAATTAAGATAATAATAAGTCACAAGACTCAACAATAATTTGATAATTTTTAATTAGTAGTTACTTGGTATAAGAACAAAGATTATATCGAGTTAGAAGAAATCAAAAGGACAAAGAAATGTAAGACCTAAGACGTGTCTTGTCTTGGTAATGAAGAGTCAATAATGCTCAAAGGCTTTAAGACTTGAGTGAGAGAGACGTCTTCGCAGGCACACTTGATACATCGAATCTATCAATATTGAATTTTCTTTCACTTGACTATATAATAATCTAACTTGTATGAGCCATCTCCTTTGTTGCTACATGTTCTTTTATTCTTTGCTAATTCGTACTCAATCATTTTTTTATATTCATAATTTGCATATCAACACGTGAATTGAATTAGAAATTTAAATTGTAATAGTTAAAAATTAGTGGAATTGGAACTATTAAAAGTTACTTTCTTTCTTGTAAGTTCACATAAAATTTCCCAAACATATAGATAAAATAAAAACACAAATGGGCCTAAAAGCCTACATCAGAGTAACAAACATGATTGGCATGCTTAGCCAATGAATCTGCAACAACGTTTTCCGACCGAGGAATAAAACAACAATTAAAAACAGAGAAATCTTCGCTCAAGAACTCGACGTCACCGGTTCAGAAGAACTTAAACCGGAAAATTAATATTCGTGCCCCCTCGTTGACTTGTCTATTTGTCTTTTCTGATCCGTTGACGAATCAACTTGAGACCAAAAACTGCAATAACGTAGATGAACCTCAACCTAACATAGATCATAGATGATCCTCAACTTAACATGGATTGAGTTCAAGGACCAAAAGACTGGAATACGTAAACCGGTTCTTCGATTCATTGCCCGGTTCAGCTAAGATCCCATCGACTAAGCTTAACTTTTCTCATAAGAAAAACCATTAGAAAGACCAAAAAACCAAGAAACCTGAAATTTTATGACCACCACTAAAACTTGAATTCAATAATGTGAATACGAAACTTAACAACGGACAAGTTTTAACGAAATAAACAAAGATTTAATCGTTATGGAGCTGAGCTATTCTCGATTCTAACTCACTTTCTTCGCTGTAAATTATAATGTTTGTGTATCTGATGATTTTCTTTTAAGAGTGTATTAATTGCTATGGAACTAAGATATTCTCGATGCTAACTAACTTTTTTCGTTGTAGATATGTTCGTGTATCCGATAATTTGCGGAAAATCTTCTTTCCTTTCACATCTTCCTAGATCGTGCAAGATTCAATTCATGATTATATTACGTGATCTCCTCTCAGATTCTTGGATTGAATTTCTTTATCCCATTTGTGATTTATAAACAACCACTAAAACTTGAATTCAATAATGTCAATAGGGAAATTAACAACGAACAAGTTTAACGAAAAAAAAAAGATCTAATCACTATTAAGAATGTATTAATTCTAACTAACTTTTTTCGTTGTACTGCCTCATAATTTTCTCTTAAGAATGTATTAATTTCCGAAGATCTTCATTCTTTTGACATTTTCCTATATCGCGCAATATTCAATTCAGGATTTATTTTAGCAATTAGTCTTAGATTCTTGGATCGAGTTTCTTTATCTCATTTGTCGACGAGCTCCCTTATGGATAATCTTGTTGGATTCGAACTTTTAGGCAGATTCAGTGATGGGCCTTGACACCCACACACTAAGACATTCAAACTCGGAATTTCTAGTAAATTTTGGTAACCTATATTCTTCAAAGAAACCATTGTAGATCTTCAACAAACCTTGTCCTAATTTTCTTTTCAAATTCAACAACAATTTTTGGTTACCACAAAGCACAAGACTTAACCAAAAAAACATCTTCACTATCTCTTAAGCTAATTCTCTTTGACTCTTTTCATCAAGAAAGATCTTAGATCCAATCAACAGTCTCATAAACTAAACTCCAGCTCAATCCAATCTCATAACCTCATTCAATCCAAAGAGTAAAACCTTTACCAGATCCATGATTATTCATTAATTCACCTCATCAACAACAAGGACATTCAATCTTAGGAAAACAATAAGATTTCCAGATCATTAAATCAGCATAAATTCACTGATTTCTCTATATTCACTACACAATGTCCACATCTCCTTTCAACGATTACAGAACATAACTAGAAAACCGAAATTAAGATTTTGATTCCTCAAGCAATCACAAGAATAATAAGATTCCCAGAAACTACAGTTATTTATTGAACAAGAGATTCAGATTAAGAAAATTACAAAGCATAAAAAGACAATCTTTTTCTAAAGGTCCACTTAAAGGTACCTTTTTCAAGACGAAGAAACGAAAGGGAAATTTCTACCAAACATATTAGATTTCAAATCCTTACATTCAAATCCACAACCACATTGAGGAGACTCCAAAAACTCCTGAATCGCAAAATCAGCAGATGTAATTCCAACTGAAAACTCCAATTTATCACCATTTCTAATAACTTCAACAATATTAAGCCAAAAGAACAAAACCTTAACCTTAACACCAGTCAAGTTCTTAAGCTTGTTTTCAGAGATGTAACCACTGATTGTTGATTTGTAATTCAATTGATAAGAACCCACAAGAGAGAAACTACATGAATTGTTGAAATAAGCATGGAATTTGCCTGTTGTTGTGTCTAAATCATAAGCTATGACTCCTTTTGGAAGAATTCCAACGGGGAAATTGTAGCTTTGGAGAAGAGAATATGCAGTTGGAGAATCGGATTCAGCGATGATTAGTGAAGAAAGTAAGAAGACTGAAGCGATTATTGTTAGGAATTGAGACATTTTTGGAGTGAATCGAAAGATTTTTGATTTTTCTTTGGAGAATTTGTTTACAGAGTCGTTGAAAATATATTTTGTTATAGACAAACGTGGTTAGTCATTACAGGCTGTCAGATTTTAGTTATGACTTTTATGAGGGTAATTATTTATGGAAAGGCTTGTTTTTCTACTTCTTTGTATTGATTCTTTTACTTGATTTGTTGACAAAAGGACAAAAAAATACACGTGATTTTCATAAATGTGTTACGTTATCTTCTTATAAATTTTCATAAAAGTTATTTTCTCTATGTTGAGAAGATTTTATTTTGTTTTATAAGATGTTTTTATTCAAAAATATGAATTACAATGTATAAAGTGCAAAAATGTTAGAGTGTATTTTGTAATTCTGTGTAGATTTTTTTGTTTTCTTCCACTCAAAAACTTTTTAAATTTTATAAAACTAAAAATTCAAGTGATTACGATATTTTAATCTAAATTTGATTCCAGAAAGTTGTGTTATTGTCACATGTAAAATTATTTAGTGTTTGGAAAGATTTGAACTATAGATCAAACCTGATCCAATATTTAAAAAAAAATAAAATAAATAAAATACACTAAACAAACTTTTGAGAGGTTTAAAATCTTCTAGATAACAGGAAACTGAACCATTTGTTAGTTTAATTGATTGGTTTTCGGAGATTTGAACTATAGATCAAACCTGATCCAATATTTAAAAAAAAATAAAATAAATAAAATACACTAAACAAACTTTTGAGAGGTTTAAAATCTTCTAGATAACAGGAAACTGAACCATTTGTTAGTTTAATTGACTGGTTTTCGGAGATGATTTTGTAATTTTTTGTTGAGTTTTTTTTAGTTTACTACTAATTTTTAATATTTGTAATCATCATTTTATACATGTATAAAACTTAACATCCATACAAAAAAAAAGTGCAAACTTACGTAAAAGAAACCTAACCATATCAATGTCACTTAAATTATTACTCAACTAAGTCATCATACTCTTAACTCATAACTAATAACTAGTCTTTTTATTCAGTACAGCAAAAGGCCCAATAGGTTCAAGAAGAAAACAAAATATAATTGTCTTATGTATTAAGTGCAAACTTTAAAATTTGTTTTTGTAGTGAGGAGATTTTAGTGTTTGTTTTGTCTTGATCTCCAATATTGAAACTATTAGGTAATGGTGTTGGTTGTTCTAATCACTACAAAAAATTAGAGATATTGTAACAATTGTATTGTAACTAATAATATTTATAATAATTTGTGACATTTTATATACATTTTTGTTACAAAATTTATTTGTTATGTTTAAAAAAAAAATTATTGTGACTCTATTTCGTAACAATTTGTGACGAATTGTTACTATATTTTTTCCGTTACCAGTATTGTGACGTTTTTGTTACAAATATATATTTGCAACGATTGTATTGCAATGAATAGATTTTTGCTTAGTCAACTTTATAGAGCAAAATCCTTTCTAAAACTCTTAATAATATTATATGTAACAATATTATATGGGGTAAATATAATTTTCTGGAACTGAAATCAAGTAGAAAAAACAACAAAAGTAGTATATCCAAAATCCTCCTCAAATTTCTAATAAATACTCTACGTTTCATTTTAGTTGTTATTCTAAGTTGTATTACGTAAATTAAAAATTTGTGTAGGTTGATCGTATTAACTTCACAAATAACATTAATTTATGGTCTTAATTATACTATCTATTAGTACTATATGAAATTTATAGCAAGGTTATATTTAGAAATTTTATACAAAAATTACATTGAAAAATGAGAATAACAAGTATTTTGAAATAAGAAAAAAAATCTAGAACGACGGAGAGACTATTATATAAGTAAATACAATTTTCTATAGTCATGGGAAAAAGATAGTAAAAGTGACATCAATTCCGCATTCTAAAGGTGATAAGTGCAAACTAACTTAAAAGAAACCTAAGTACCTAACCATGTCAATGTCACTTAAATTATTACTCAACTAACTCTTCATACTCAAAAGTCATAAACTCATAAGTGATAAGTCATAACTAACCAGTCATTTTATTCAGTACAGTACAAGGCCCAATAGATTCAAGAAGAAAAGAGAAGCCCATTATTACAATCAAACCCACACCCACATTGAGGACTCTCCACAAAATCACCTGCCGGGAAACTCGCCGACGCAATCCCAACGGAGAAGTCAAGATCAGCACCTTCAAGAGACACTTCAACAATATTAACCCAAAAGAAAAGTATCTTAACACTAACACCTTTCAGATTCTTAACTTGACCAGTAGATATTACACCGGAGATAGTTGATTTGTACTTGAGTTGATACGATTGGATGGAGAATGTACACGTGTCATTAAAATAGACTTTGAAATCACCGGTTTGGTTGTTGATTTCATAATCAACGACTCCTTTTGGGAGAATTCCGGCTGGTAAGTTGTAGGATTTGACGACGTCGTAAGCTGTTGGTTTTTGGTCGGAGATGGTGAAAGAGACTGCGAAGAAGAGGAAGAAGATGATTGTATCTGTGAGTTTTGCGTTTAGAGACATGACTTTGTGTCTGTGTGAGCTTTAAGCTTTAGTGTTTGATCATAAGTAGAGAGACTTGTGTCAGTAAGAATTATAGAAAGTACAGAAGATGAAAAACAGTTGTTAGGTGAGTTTTATGGTCAAGTGTAAATCTGCGCGTCCGATGAAGAGACCATGCGATTAGATGAACGGTTCAGATTTGATCGACAGAAACTACACGTGTTAAAAAATAGATTTTTTAGTCTTTTTTTTTAATCAGATAATCTATTGAGCTAAAGTGATATTATGGATTATGCATGTAATGGAGTTTCATATAATACACATAAATATAAATCTATGTGCCATTTGTTTATTGAGGAAGAAGATGAAGGTACTATAGATTATTATTAATTTTGAACAAAGGTATTATATAACTTATGTGATATTTTTTGTAACATAAAATATACTACAATCTAAACTAGAAATAAAGCCAAAAATGTTATAAATGCATAAATATACAGAACGCAACTGAAATTATATATATATGGTAGACGTGAAAGCACAATTTCAATGAAGAATCTAAGACCAAGCCTATTGGACGCTCTAGACCGGTTCTTGGGCTCACAAACATATGTGGGTTTGTTTTAAAAAAAAGAAAAGAAAACCCATTTTCTAAGAGACGGTCCGCCAGAGCCATCCCGTAAGAGACGGGTTCTCTCCA
>OVAX01004279.1:0-14099 GCA_900406405.1 Lepidium africanum | reverse complement strand
TTTTTTGTCAATTTTATGTCGAGAATAGGAAGAATCTAAGAATCTTTATAAACAGAAGTCATACTTTGATGTCTCGAAATATACAAATGAACTGTCCGTACCTAATAAACGGTCATATTATGAATTCCATACAAATAAAATACAATATTCACACACATTTATAGGATTAAAAATTTTTTTTATATATTTATATATATACATAATCTATCCAAAGCAATCCTAATATCTGTAGAAATTCAGATTTTTGTTAACTACTAAATACATGTAATTAACAAATATATATTAGGTTATTAATGGACATAAACTCTTCCAAAAAATTGATAGTCATAGTGAATTATCAACCATGAAACCAATTCAACTCAATTTTTTTATTGTCTTCATCATTTATCATATATTGTTATAGTCTTATAGCTATGTGCATAAAATAGAGTACTAATGTGGGAGCATTAGCAGAATTTATGATTCACAATGCATTATTATACTCCTAGTATCTAGTGAATTTGCATTAAAATCCGACAGAGACTATAAATGGTTCTTTATTTTTTGGTCAGGGAGACTATAAATGGTTAAAGATTAATTAAAAAAAAAATCCGACAAAAAGCATAATTGGGAATGAAGCATTTTTTTTTCTTGACAAGAAAATGAAGCTAAATCATAGTACTATAGTACTATGTAGCCATGTAGGAATGAGAAGAAGAATATTAAAAAACTCCTACCAACTTAAACAATAATTACGTTTTCTAGATGATATAGGGCCTCATTGGAATCGCTTTCGTTTTTTGGCTTTGAAAAGCAAAAATATTTGTAAAAAATTGAAATTAAACCAACCATATTTTAAAGTAAAAGATAAACTAGAATATCATGAAGAGATTTTTGCTTTTCAAAGCTGAAAAACGAAAGCAATTCTCAATAAACTCTCTTGATCAGCAATTGCTTTCGTTTTTCAGCTTTGAAAAGCAAAAATCTTTGCAAGATACTCTAGTTTATCTTTTTACTCTAAGATATGATTGGTTTAATTTCAATCTTGTATAGAAATTTTTGCTTTCCAAAGCCGAAAAACGAAAACAATTCCAATCAGACCCATAGTCATATTCTTTTATAAACCAAATAATAATATTATTTAAACACTTTGTATTTTGGAAAGGAGAGAATGATTATCTTAATTTATACCATTCATTCCATTTTTAAAAAAATCATGTATTAATAAACCAGATAAATCGAAATAGATTAAATTTATAAGATACCAAAACCAGCAGAAATAATATTCCGAAGACTAAAAAAAAGATGTTAAAACAAAAACCCGGCAAAAATAATATTCAGAAGACTAAATCCAAAAAAGGAACTTGAAACAAATACATGGAATAAAAGTTAGACTAAAAAACTTATGAACTTAGACTTAAAAACCTGCTATCATGAACTTAAAAAACGATCATCAGTGACTATACAAAGTTCAATCTGATGGCGAAACCTCACGATTGATATACCTTATAAATGAAAAACGAACTGCTAGACTATGATTCCCCCACTTCTTTTGGAAATGAGGAAATGGAAAATACAACCATCCATTTGACACATCAATAGAATCATCTATAAGAAAACTGAAGCTAAAGGAACATGCCCACCAATTAAAACCGAAGAAGAAGACTAGATAATCAAAACACATACTCCAAAACAAATGATCAAAATCACATACTCCAAAAAAAAAAAAGATATATGGAGTATGTAATTTTGATCATTTGTTTTGGTTTAGCTTGGTTTAGACTAAGTCTATTTGGTTTAGGCTATTTCATATGTTTCCCAAGTTGATTATCTAGTCCTCTTCTTCGGTTTTAATTGGTGGTTCGGTTTCCTTTAAGTTCGGTTTACTTATAGATGATTCTTATAGATGATACTCCATATATCTTTTTTTTTTTTGGTTTTATACTCCATATATCTTCTCACTGATTATAAATAAATTTGTCTCATCAGAGTAATGAATTCTGAATAACATTAATGAAGGTCTGATTGGTGTAGGCAAGAGAGAATAAATGCTTGATGGTACAGACAAACAGAGACCTTCTTCCTACTTTTTAATACACATAAATACACTCACAATACAATACAATACATTACATAGAAATATAAGAACCTTGCACGTGGTTCTTGTTCACTTGGTGGAATCCACAAATGTATGTTAAATTCACAGAGAAAAAGAAAGAGAGAACAAACAAGTTTTTACAGCAGAGTCAGAGTATTAAATTGCTTCACCTGCTTACTTTCCAGCCTTTGCTCACTCTTCACGCACTCATCTTCTTCCTTAATCTCATTCTCTCTCTTCTCTCTGTTTCTGTGTTTCAGAGCTGAAAGTTTGATCTTTTACTCTATTTTAATCAATAAGTTTTGTCGGTTTTAGCCGTTGAAGATGCTCAAGTCAGGCAAATGCAGCTCAAAAGTTCTCATTCCCCAAGACAATATAAAAATGGAGAATCCAGACTTCGAATTCTGGTTTTAGTTTTAGTTATATGCATCTTCTTCTTGCTTTTAAACCTTCTTCTTCTTCATCATCAATTTCAGAACTAAATGCTACTGAAAAAGCTGAGTTTTTTAAACCGGGTTTGGATTTCGGTTTAGGATTCAATAACGGACAATGCTGATCAAGTAATCTTCAAGCTCGATTCGAGAATGAGACGAGTTTCACATTTCCTGATTTGGGTAATTATCACATTCGTCTACATTACATCCTCGGATTCAGTTACTGAACGAGAGATTCTGCTTGAGTTCAAAGACAACATCAATGAAGATCCTTACAATACATTGGCTTCGTGGGTTTCCTTTGGTGAGCTTTGTAATAGCTTCAATGGTGTATCTTGTAATCCAGAAGGATTCATTGACAAGATTGTTCTTTGGAATACAAGTCTCGCCGGAACCTTATCGCCGACATTATCAGGTTTAACTTCTTTAAGGGTTTTGAATCTGTTTGGCAACAGGTTTACAGGTAACTTACCTTTGGATTACTCAAAGTTACAGAGTTTATGGAGTATCAATGTTAGTTCCAATGCATTGTCTGGTTTGATTCCGGAATTTATTGGTGACTTACCTAATTTAAGGTTCTTAGATTTGTCCAAAAATGACTTCGTTGGAGAGATTCCGGATTCTCTGTTTAGATTCTGCTACAAGACCAAGTTTGTATCACTGTCTCATAACAAGCTCTCAGGATCAATACCAGAATCAATCATAAACTGTGAAAATCTCATCGGTTTTGATTTTTCTTACAATAGTATTACCGGTCTGTTGCCTCGGATCCGTACAATTCCGGTTCTTGAGTTTGTGTCTGTTAGAAGAAATTTGTTGTCTGGTGATGTGTTTGAAGAGATTCTGAAATGTAAGAGATTGAGCCATGTTGATATAGGAAGCAATTCTTTCGACGGTTTAGCTTCTTTTGAGGTTCTTGAGTTTAAGAACATGACATATTTCAATGTGTCTGGAAACCGGTTTATTGGGGAGATTGGTGAGATTGTTAGTTGCAGTGAGAGTTTGGAGTTTTTAGATGCTTCTATGAATGAGTTAACTGGTAGTGTACCTAGTGGTATAACTGGATGCAAGAGTCTTAAGCTATTGGACTTGGAATCAAATAGACTCCAGGGGAGTGTACCTGTAGGTATGGGGAATATGGAGAAGCTCTCTGTGATCAGACTGGGGGATAATTCTATAGATGGGAAGGTACCTCAAGAGCTCGGAAACTTGGAGTATCTACAGGTTTTGAATTTGCATAATCTCAATCTCAGTGGGGAAATTCCAGATGATATATCTCATTGCAGACTACTTCTTGAATTGTGAGTCTTTCAATCACTTCTGTTCCAAGTTTAGGAGTTTTTGAGTCTCCAATCTCAATGGTAATCTTGTTATTTGTTGCAGAGATGTTTCTGGGAATGCTTTGGAAGGAGAGATCCCTAAGAATTTATTAAACTTAACAAACTTGAAGATCCTTGATCTGCATCGGAACCAATTCAGTGGAAGCATTCCATCTACTCTCGGGGAGCTTTCGAGACTTCAGTTCCTTGATCTTTCAGAGAATATGCTTTCAGGTCCTATCCCGTCTTCCCTTGGGAATTTGAATAGACTGACACATTTTAACGTTTCTTACAACAACCTCTCTGGTGTTATTCCAAAGATTCAAGCTGCGGTAGCTTCTTCATTTTCCAACAACCCTTTACTCTGCGGTGATCCTCTCGAAACATCGTGCAATTCTCTCAGAACTAGAGCAAGATCAAGAAACACCAAAGCTCTAAGCATCTCTGTTATCATTGCTATCATCGCAGCTGCTGTGATCTTAGTTGGTATCTGTCTAGTTCTTGTTTTGAACCTTAGAGCTCGCAAAAGACGAAGAAGGCGCCACGAGGAAGTAATTGCTTTTGATACCACAACACCCACCTTGGCTTCAACTGAATCTGGTAATGGTGGTGGTGTAACATTTGGGAAACTTGTTTTATTCAGCAAGAGTTTGCCTTCAAAGTATGAGGATTGGGAGGCAGGTACAAAAGCTTTGCTCGACAAAAATAACATAATCGGGATTGGATCAGTTGGAGCAGTTTATAGAGCATCTTTTGAAGGCGGGGTTTCCCTTGCAGTTAAAAAGCTTGAGACCTTGGGAAGAATCAGAAACCAAGAAGAATTCGAGCAAGAAATCGCAAGGCTTGGAAGTTTAAGACACCCGAATCTTGCTTTGTTTCAAGGTTATTACTATTCCTCAACAATGCAGTTGATTCTGTCAGAATTTGTCCCAAACGGGAGCCTTTATGATAATCTACACCCGAGAATCTCCAGTAGAACCAGCACGAGCAGTAGCAGCAGCAGAAGCCATGGGAGCACTGAGTTGAATTGGCATAGAAGATTCCAAATTGCATTAGGAACTGCAAAGGCACTTTCTTTCCTTCACAACGATTGTAAACCAGCGATCCTACATCTCAATGTAAAGTCTACTAATATACTTCTTGACGAAAGATACGAGGCAAAGCTATCAGATTACGGTTTAGAAAAGTTTCTTCCGGTTTTGAACAGCTTTGGTTTAACCAAGTCACACAATGCGGTTGGCTACATAGCTCCAGAGCTATCTCAGAGTTTGAGAGCGAGTGACAAATGTGATGTTTATAGCTATGGTGTGGTTCTTCTTGAGCTAGTTACAGGTAGAAAACCGGTGGAGTCACCATCTGCAAACGAGGTTTTGATCTTAAGGGATCATGTGAGGGATTTGTTGGAGACAGGTTCAGCTTCTGATTGTTTTGACAGAAGATTGAGAGAGTTTGAAGAGAATGAGTTGATTCAAGTGATGAAGTTAGGTTTGATTTGCACGACAGAGAATCCATTGAAGAGACCAAGCATGGCAGAAGTTGTGCAAGTTCTTGAGTTGATCAGAAATGGAATGGAATCATGACATAACTCGTTATAGGTCTTGCAGAGAAATTGTGCAGTGTTTCCTTCATTCTTTTTGTGATTTGAGATTTTACGGTTTACTGTTTCAATTCTTTCAATCAATTGTCATCTTTTCCCGGGGAAATAATAAAGTTTAATTTGCTGCTAAAAAGCCTAAAATTGATAAAAGTTCAATAACCGGGAAATCTCTACCCTTACCGATTCTGAATTAATTTCAATAGCACACTTTCCGGGTTTGGTATCATCCGGTTTACTCATCAAGAACAAAAAAAAAATCCAATAAGCATAAATCAACTTTGAGATTTACATGTTTCACAAACTTTTCTAATGCGGTTCATAACTACAAGCACATCACGCTCAGACAAGTTACTGAAACAGAACCTGAACCATCCTGGTTCAATACAGTGACAACAAGATCCTGGTATGACATTGATTTTGCCAATATTCAAGAGCTTGTTCCACAGCTCAATCTCTCCTTTTTCACTGTAAGAAGCCATTAATCCTCGCATATCTGCCCAACAGAAGAGTCCTCCATTACTTTTCGTGCACTCGATACCTAACTCTTTCAACCCCTTCACAACATCTGTGTAGATACCCTGCAATCTCTCTCTGTTGGTTTTCACAAATCTCTGAACAAACTTTGGATTTGAGATTGCGGATATGAGCAAATGTTGAGTTGGAGATGAGACAGGTGAGAGCGCTGTAAGCTTTCTTGAAGCAGACAAAACATTCTCATTGAATGAGCAGATAGCAGCAGATTGAAGTCCCGGGAAAGACAAGTCTTTCGAGAGATCATACACGATATGAACTCTTTCCCTGTCGATATTCTCTTCGGTTTCAACTATTTCAGCCATGCTAACAAAATCTTCATCTTCTTTGTGGACTGACCGAGCGAAGATTTCGTTTGAGATAACATGAATATTCCTCTCACGTGCAAAGTCCAGAAGAGCATAGAGATTCTCTCTGCTCAAAACGTTTCCCATTGGATTCGAAGGGTTTGAGATGATAATGCCACGGATTCTAATACCTCGTTTCTTGGCTTGATAGTATGCTCGATCAAGCACAACCATCGAGATATTGAAATTATCTGCACTTCTACAAGGAACGTGAATGATATCCACTCCTGTTCGCCATTTAACATCCCTATCATATCTACAAAACAGAATGTCGCCACTAAAGATTCAACATCTCTCAAACTAACCATTTAAACAGCTTAGACTAAAGAACTAAGAGTTTTACCCTGGAGAACACGGCGTTGGAACAAGAAAGGCGTTTCCGGAATCAGCTAAACAGAAGGAAAGAATCTCAAGAGCAGATGATGCACCCGAAGTTAACACTAGCTGTGATGGATCGAAAGAAACCGAGTTTTTGGTTGCTTCTGACATGAATCCTGCCACAGCCTGTCCATAATTCAGAAAACTTCTCTCAATAACAACATATACAAATCCTCAAACATCTTAAGAAGATTCAAAGCCTCTCAAATCACTCTCAGAAACATGATTAAGGAAACAAACGTTAAGGATTAGAGAGAACAAACCATTTTAAGTTCCATAAGTCCATCAGAAGGCTCATAAGAAGCAATGCCACTAATACTCAATCCATCTGAGATTGTTTCTTTTGGATTCTCCAAAAGCCAATCATCCAAGCTCAACTGTTAAAAGATAAGAGAGAGTCAAATACTCAAATGCAGAAAACTCACAAAACAAGTTTCAATTATTATTGAAGAAACTTCATTAAACCTTATTGTTTTGAGCTAAAGCAAGTTGAATAACACCATCCGGATTATCCAACTCATGATACGGATCTTCCTCAACCCGTTTTTGACCCACGTAATAAGGCAAATCTCCACCTTTGATAACAGAATTAACCCGACCCGAAATCGAAACAGAACTACCAGAATTTCTCGGCGAGAGGAGAATTCGAGAAAGAGAACGAGGCAAACCAGTAAGCTCCGTGAGATGACCAGCGGATTGTGACCGGGTCGGATCCGGAAAACCGGAATTCGAATCCGAATTTGGAGAAGAAGCAGAGGAATTTGGTTCACCACCGGAATTATTATCGGATTCACCTTTCCGATTTCGTTTAAGATAAAACTGAAGAAAGTAAAAGAAAGCACAAGGAATTACAGAACCTAAGAACAATCCACCACGACCTTGAACTACACCTTGTAACGGAACAATAACCCTCATCGCGGTGGTTCCGCCGCCGGAATTTTTCTCAAAATCAGAATTGGAGCTCCGGCTCCGGTTAAGTTCGGTACGGGTCATTGTAGTGAACTCATTGGATACTGTAATGTGTCAAAAAAATCAAAACCGGAGCCTTTGAAGATATTTCCGGGTCGGGTTAACGGATAATTGAGTCCGACGGCGAAGAAAGAGAGAAATTTCGATTTAGGTTAAAATTAAAAAAATTGAATTTTTTTTTTTTTGGATTTTTGTCTAATTTCTGAGCTTCTTTTTGGTACGCTCGTTCGTTTTTAGTCGTTGAGATTTTTTGGAGGGAGAGTAGGGAAATTACGATATTACCCTTTTATTTTTAACATGGGTCCCTAAAGTTTTGGATTCTCTGGAGACTTTACGTCATTTTCAATAAAATTTGATTATAAAGATAAGAAATTTAAAGAATAAGAGTAATTATTCAATTGGTGTGCAGATGTTTTTTTGTAAGATATGTGATTGGATTGTTATGTAAACTTACAAGTGTGCGGTCCAAATTTTAAATGAGTGAAAATTTGAGCGTATTGACTATTGAATCTGAATCTAAATATAATCTAAATAAGATTAATGGAGGAAATGTATTTAGTCAAAAAATTTAAATGTTATATTTACTAGTTTTTTTTACTTGAGTTCGATTTCAGAAATTCGTCTTTTCCTATATGGTATTGTTGCATATTTGAGAAGTTTGATTATAGATGAGAATTTATTGATCTAAAAATAAAAATAAAGAATAGGAGTAATTATTCAATTGGTGTGCGGATGTTTTTTTTGTAAAATATGTGATTTGGATTGTAATGTAAAATTACAAGTGTGCGGTCCAAATTGTGATTGAGTTTGAGTGAGTGAGTGACATCTTGAGCAGTATTGACTATTGGCTATTTGAATCTGAATCTAAAGTTATTTTGATTAGATTCCTGACATTGTACACAAGTTAAGGGGTCTTTGTGTACCTTATATTTTAATATATACTTATGAGCTTTAAATTTGATTATTTTAGTTTGTGATTAAGCCTTTAAGTAGGTAAGTAGCATGAAAATTATATTACATGTGGGTGAGATTTTTGGATCTCTCAAACGATTACATTTGAAGAAATTTTATGTTAGAAGCAACCCAAAAAGCACTAAAGGCCACAAATCTAGTATTAGCAACCCAAAAAACAAATGAGAAAATTGATATGATAGTAGACTAATTTCGAATCTAAAAAGATAATAAGAATCATCTAAATTCCTTTCTAGCTAAATTATAGAAAGAAAAATTCGGTTGTCGTAAATTTATAATTTGTTTGTCTAAATTATCCGTTTTATAATTATATTCTAATCGTAAAATGGATAATTTATAACATATAGGATATAAGAAGAGAATTCGGATCAAAGATCTGAAACTCGTTATGGTTAAACCATAAAGGGAGATAATCAGTTGGTGGAACAAATTTTTAATTCGTTTGTATTAGTTATCCATTTTACGTTTATATCAGAACCAAAACTTCCAAACCTAAATATATTTATACAATGTCAATAAAATGAAGAAAACTCACAAAAAAAAAGTGGTACGTCTTCATGAGAGTTTAAAAATCCTATAGTAAGAAGGATCAACATAACTAGACAAGAGTCAATTTCTAAAAAATGGTGATGGTTAAGTTACAATGCATATTCTTTGTTAGCCCAATGATAGAGTAAGCATGTAAAGTGTCAAAACATGATTGGTTTATGGTATGTACAGGGTGGCTTTACTAGTCGTATTAGATGCAACTAGATATGTCCTTTTTCGAGAGACTTGTGGTCTCTATTTTTACCATCTTCATCGTCTGATCATGTTGTATATAGTCATTGGAATTCACAAATTCATCCAAACAACATGTCTATTGTAAAAAAGTGTTATTTGAGGTTAGGAAAGAAACAAAACAAAATTAAGGAAGTATATAGGTAATGTGTTATATGATTTTCTTGATAATCTAATTAATACTTTTTCTCCAATTTTATCGATCTATAACTAAATCATCTTAAACTTTATATTCTATCATACATGATTACACGACTTTCTGTATTCGACTTCCAGTAGAAAAACGTATACAAAAAAAATACGAATTGATCAAAAACGTTTCTTGTATTATTTACACTTTGGTCTATAAATTCTTTTTAGAAGTTTTCCTTATAAAGTTTTTTTATATCAATACTGGTGAAAATAAATTAAACATATCTATAATGGAGAAAGTAAACGAACAAAAACAAAGTCAATTAAAACTATAAAACAACATGATATCAGATGGTATCCTACATCGAATCTTATATGGCTGAAAATTTGTATAGTATAAATAAATATCGAATAATGTCCATTTTATCTCTTCAAAATTCCATAACCACAAATTCTATCGAAGCTATCCTCTTATACATATATTTGATATTAAACGACAATTATTTCTATGAATTAAAGTTCATTGTGAAAATGCGAGACAGATGTTGATAAGTAAGAACAACAATAGGAATGGCTTAGTGTCTGTTTCTGCCTCAAGTTGTGAGATTGGTTTGCGGTTTTAGTCGTTATGTAAACATGAATTATCATGTGGGCTCGTTTCTTGTGCTTTCATTATAATACTTTGTGGCTTTCTTTTAGCTCTATTTTTTTTTTTTTTTCGCTTTTCCTTTTATCTCTATTTGTTCACATGATTATAACATTTAACTCCATAATGTGTTACGTTTAAAGAAACTCAAGTTTGAAAGAGACCAAAATCATATAACTTGATCAAAAAATTTGCTTCCATTTGGACGCAGCTCACTATATATATATAGTTAGAATATCCTATATTGCTAAGACTTTTGAAGTGATATAAAATATTTATGGACCATTCTATGCAATATTGCAATTTTAATTGGTTTTGAATTGAAAAACTCATGTTTTTTTAATATAATATTACAACCTAGGCATAATTGAATTTTGAATCATATGAGATGTCCAGTCTTACAAGTTTAATGTATCTAATTCTAAATGTGAAGGGGTATGTTATATTATCCTATATTAAAAATGTGAAGATTTTTTAAGTGATATAAGAAGGTTATGAATCACTTTGTTTATTACCAATTTGTTTTGAATTTGGAAACCTGTGTTTCCTAGTATATATAAGACTCAAACATCTATTCTACTAAATTATAAGATTTTGAAAACGTATATCTAAAATTATAAAGTTTACAGTGTTCTTACTACATAATTCTAAAATTATAAGTTTACAGTGTTCTTACTACATAATTCTAAGATTAGAACTTAATGATATGTACAACTGATCACTCTGACCACCTTTTTCGTTATCTAGATCTAATTTACCAAACAATTTCGGCCTTAAAATATATCTTTGCACAGAAATGGGTTGAATTGGGCCTCACCAACATCGTCTATTGAAATAGTTTTAAGTAGTGTAGGGACGGTTTTTCCTTAGAAGCAAATTGATTGTGATTTGTAATATTTCGATGCTTCTTCTTGGATTAATATAGTTCTTAGAAAGACGTGGAGAATCATAATGATCAATTAGGGTATTTTGATTGACAACTAAAGAAATATTTAAAAAAAAAAAAGAGTTTAATCAACATAAATATATAAATTGGGTCATTCATACTTAATGGATCAACAATAAGTAGATAAGGCCCATAAATTTGTTTAATCAACATAACACAAATATATAAAATGGAGATAGAAGAAGATATTCTTGGGATGGGATTAAAAGGAGAGATTACAGAGGATACGATTCTTCGATCGAATCGACCACCAAGTCTTGGTCTTTCTTCAATCTTTCTTAAGTTCTTCATGAGGGTTTCATCTCGATCACACAATCGGTGAAGTTCAAGAGTAGAGTTAACATTTGAAGCTATTTCTCCATTAGATTCTAGCTGGGAATTGGTGAGAGCTTTTCAGCTCAAGTGCAGAAGATTTATCTTCGGCTCTACAATTCTAAATCCCCTTTCTTTCGATTGTTCTTATTTCTTCTTCGTTTCAAGCTAACTTCCAACAATCTTGAGCTGAAAAGTTCTGTTGGAACTACGGAAGAGATGAAGAATTCAGCAGTTCTAGATCTGTCAAAGTCACATCCTTTGAATGGATCTAATTATCGAAGATGAAGATTGCTACTCTAACATCTGCAGCTTCCCAATGAACTAAGCCGAAGCAGACCAAAAAAAGTTCAAGAAAACCATAAACAAGAGATGTAGTGACTCCTCCAGAGGAGCTATATATGATTTACAACTCATCTTTGAGAAATCTTATACGGATTAGAGTAGTATTGTTGATATGAAGGAATAAGGTTCCAAAATAAAGAAGATCATTCTTGTGATTGATGATGGTGTTAGAGTCCATATACAACGGCGGTAGTTGATAATTTCTTATAAAAGGCTTCTTCTTGATAACATCATTCAAACAGAAGATGCAAAGAGACAATATCAAGATAACATTATACTATCTCGCTATGTTTCTAATAGCATTGATGTGTAGAAAGCGTGCTTCTAAATAGAAGCGGAACTCTCTAAAGATCTCAATATTTCATCGGGTCTGGATATATCTTTGATTAGGGTGTTTTTTCGATCTTAGTTGAGTAGAAATATGATCAATGATGCTTTCGTGATGTTTGATGGTTTAGTCAGTCTTGATGCTGGAATAGTCGTAAAAACAAAAAATGTATATTTATGACAAAAGCTTTTGCAGTGACAAATTTAATTGTTAGTGAATCCATGAAATAAAGTTTGATCATTCTACTTCTTCTTAGTGTGTTCCAGAGATATTTGGCATATCTGAAAAAATAAAACTATTAAAAGTGGTTAGTTGTTATGCTCTAGAATATCTAAGGAACTGTGGGGAAAAGAAGAAAGTAGTGTAGTGTTACCCCTTTTTTACTGTATTTTTTGAGTAAATACTTCTCAAGGATTTTAATGATTCTCTTTATTAACACTAGAAAAGTCTGTGGGTTGATTTGTTAAGGTCACTTTGTAGCATTAGGAAAAGTGATAGTGGTTATGTCACTTGTAGTGCTGCATTAGTTATTTGTGATAAACAAAATGTTCTATGGCCAAAGAAATGAAAATCTCATTTCTTATTTAGATGAATGCTTGTTTACGTGTTCGGTTGGTCTCATTTCAAGTGGATGCTTGTGTAGACGTACGGTCTTGGACACAACAGCTGAAATGGATCTAAAATGACTTGAGTTTATTGTTTTCTGGGCTCCTTACTAATTGATTTATTCACATAAATCCTTAGTTCAAAAGGTCAAACAAAGGAAAACATTAAAACTTGTTTAGAGTCATGTCAAATAGTTGATAAAACCTCAGTTTGAGTGTTTAACTAGATTGTTAAAAGCGAATTGGTTTTCACTTGATTGAAGTGTAAGTTTCAGCAAATGAACTCCATTTTCATTAAAATGATCTCAACGGAACAGAGAGTTCATTTATACAAAGCTTAACCGAAACTAAGCTAACCGAAACTAAACTGAAACTAACCAATCTAATCATTTAACCAAAACTAACCGAAATACATTCTGTTATATGTTAAAAGTCTCCCTCAAGATGGAGTAAAGATGTTGAGAAGGCCCATCTTGCTNGTCTCCCTCAAGATGGAGCAAAGATGTTGAGAAGGCCCATCTTGCTAACCAATCTCTTAAAAACAGAAGGATAGAGTGGCTTAGTGAAGGGATCAGCTAGTTGGTGTTCAGACTTGACGTGAAGAAGCTTGAAGAAACCGGCAAGCAACCGTTCACGAACACTGTGACAATCAGACTCTATGTGCTTAGTACGCTCGTGAAAAACAGAGTTGTTGGTGATGTGGATAGCGGCTGTATTGTCACAGAAGAGGACAGTTGGCTTGGACAATGGAATGTGGAGCTCCTGAAGAAATTGAGTGATCCAAAGCAATTCATCAGAAGCAGTGCTGAGGCTTGGATACTCTGCTTCTGCAGATGATTTGGAAACAACATGCTGTTTCTTGGACTTCCAAGAGATGAGAGAGGTACCAAGAAAAGCACAAAAACCAGAAGTGGATCGGTGTGTATCCAAGCAAGAGGCCCAATCAGCATCAGCAAAGAATTGAAGATGAAGTTCAGCAGTAGAAGAGTAGAAAAGTCCCTGTCCAATAGTGCCCTTGAGGTAATGTAGAATCTTATGAGCAGCAGTCAAATGAGCAGTACGAGGAGCCTCAGAGAATTGGCTAAGCTTATTCACTGCAAAGGTGATATCAGGTCTTGTAATCTGAAGATACATAAGACGACCAATGAGCCTTCTATAAGACTTGGAATCAACCAAGTCACCACCAGTGTCTTTAGAAAGTTTAATACTCGGATCCATGGGAATAGGAGATGGACGACAACCAAGTAAACTGGTCTTATCAAGAAGATCCAGAGTATATTTTCTTTGACTGATGTGAATACCTGCAGAGGAACGAGCAATCTCCAAGCCAAGAAAGTACTTAAGAGGACCTAGATCACGTAGCTTGAAATGAGAATGCAGT
>OVAX01004278.1:0-14101 GCA_900406405.1 Lepidium africanum | reverse complement strand
TTGCTTAATCTTTCCTCATTTAGCTCAAAATCAAATCGGTAAACTCAGCTTGAGTTTAACAGTTTACATCTAAACCGAATAGTGTTTGGATTGCAAAGCGTAAAATCTAGGTATAGGCAAATTAGGTGAAACTAAGGCCATGTTATTTATTTATCTGAAAACTCCATTTGGATGTTGTGTTTGAATGAAGTTATGTTTTTTTGTGCATTTGTATAAATTAGTAGGATGTAGTTTGTAACCAAATGACTAAAAAAGACATTATTTATGTTAAAAAAATGTTAATGAAAAAGAGAGATAATAAAAAAGAGGAGAGAGTAAAAAAATGAGAGAGAGTAAAAAAGAAGAGAAAGAGTAAAAAAAAGCGGAGAAAAAGTAAAAAAGAAGAGAGAGCAAAATGAAGAAAGAGAGTAAAAAAATAAGAGAGAAAGTAAAAAAGAGGAGAAAGAGTAAAATGAAGAGAGAGTAAAAAATGGGAGAAAGAAAGTAAACAAGAGAAGAAAGAGTTAAAAAGAGGAGAGAGAGTAAAATGAGGAGAGAGAAAGTAAAAAGAGGAGAGAGGATAAAAAAGAGGAGAGAGAAAGTAAAAAAGAGGAGAGAAAGAGTTAAAAAGAGGAGAGAGAAAGTAAAAAATAGGAGAGATAATAAAGAGAGGAGAGAGAAAGTTAAAAAAATGAGAGAGAGTAAAAAAGAGGAGAGGGAAAGTAAAAAAGAGTAGAGAGAAAGTAAAAAGAGGAGAGAGAAAGTAAAAATGGGAGAGAAAGTAAAAAAGAGGAAAGAGTGTGAAAAAGAGGAGAGATAAAGTAAAAATGAGAAGAAGAAAATAGTATTCCACATAAATACTGAAATAAAAGAGATGTAATTTTCAAAAATAATGAGAGATATTTTAGTCTTTTTTAATTCTCTACAAGTTCATCTCCATTCGAATGCACCATTCAAACTCATCTGAAATTTTTAAAAATTTTGGATGAGTTTGATAAAACCATTCAGATGCTCTATCCGGATGAAACACATTTAAGTGTCTAAAAGAACAACGATTTTCATCTCCATCCAGATGGAGCATCTGGATGGACAAAAAAACAAGGCCTAAATACTCAAACCAAAACCGATTTGAAAATAATAGTATAGGATTTATTAAACCAAAAAAAAAAAACTTTTAGGTAATTTTGAGCATTTTAGTAATTTTTGGATTTTTAAGAATCTTTTCAGCCGTCAAAAGGATATTTCATTTATATTCAAAGTAGAGTACAACGGTATTAGATTTTACAACGGTATCAGAGGTTACAATGGTATCAGATTGTACAAAGATAACCAAAGTTAACCAAAATAACATAGCTAACATCAATAAAATATCAAAGATGAGTGGAAGGGATCTTATTGAGGAAAGTTATAAACTTAATCGGTAACTAAAGTATAGCCATTAACCTGTGGAATACTTCATAGGTATAAACAAGAGAACGTATGGATGATCAAGCCGCCATTGTTGTTTAGGAGGAGAGGTGGTATCAGACTGAGGAGTCGGCTCCTGTTATAGATTTCACCTCTTTCAAGAAAAGGAGAAGCAGTAGCACAGTCGATGTTTACGGTTGCCGGGTAGAACTAAGAGACTTCTGTCATGTAAGAGAGTCAAGCCTAGGATTGTTCACATGAGAAGGATCAAGGATCTGTTAGAGGGGAACAACCTCTATAAGATCTGCTTGTAATGAGGTAGAAGTTGGGGGTTGAGAGATGATATGAGCTTGCGAGGAGGAAAGATGATTGTCACCTAGAGATGGGTCAGTACTTGGTTCCCCATTGTGAGGCGGGGAAGGAGGTGGCATAAGAGGAGGGTTCCAGAGCACATTAGGAGCAAAGGGACAGTCATTGGTGCTGTGAATCAAGCGCTGGCAATTAAGACAAAGCATCTCCAGCCTTTCATAGCGAAATATGATAAGAACAGTAGGGCTATTATGGAAGCGTACATGTCGAAAAAACCGTACTCTGGCTCTCATAACCACATGAAAATACATTGTTGCGAGTTGGAAGTCAACCATAGAAACTTTACCAATCACTTGAGCAATGAAACGGATCAAACGATAAGAGGCGTAAGTAGGTAAACTCGAATTTTTACCCAGAGGTTGATGGTGGAAAGGCACTCTAATGGCGAATCATCAATCCATCACCGTAGTATAACAAACCATTGGTTGAAAAGCTCTGGATCCCGAAGTAGAACTAAAAGGAGATAGATCTCCGAGGGAAAAAGAAATTGTACAAAGTTTTCATTGATGATACGACCATGAACCCTATGAAGAAGTCCCTAGGAGTGAGGCATGAAATCCAGAAGCATTTGAAGGTGTTAAGCTAGAGGATTTAGCAGCCGAGCAATGAGACTAAGGTGGTTGCGATAGATGGCATCACCAAAAACATAGCGCGGTAGAAACAACTTTAGATCCACACGCCCAAACTCGAATTGAAGCAATTCATCCCAAATTTCATTGTCCATTGTGCAAAGGAAGTATGGCGAAGAAAGTGAAATGGAATGTTACAGTGGAGTTTATAGATAGTGAGTAGCGTGAGCGACAAGCTTCAGCCTTAGTGAGGAAGAATGATGCTAGACAGAGTACAACCACTTGGCATTAAAATCTCCACCTGTCAAACAACAAGTGAAACGAGAATCCTTGTATGTATATCAAACTCGCAGCCTTGTTGGCAAGAAAATGACAAAGTTGAAAAGAGCAAGTGGTAAAGAGTTGAGAAGTCTCAAGAATTAATGTAGTACACCCATGGAAACGAGGCCAATGATGAGGAGTTGGTAGCGCTTTAAAAACCGTATTGTTGTCAATGGTAACCTCTAAGTGTGTGAAGTGCAAGTTATGCAAATCACAGAGGGTATGATAAAGAAATTGGAAAGTGGAGTCTATACGAGAGGGCACAGGGAGAAAAACACGTCTGGCATGAAAGAGTACCGTACATGCTGAATCACAGAGAATCTAGACTCCACCATATAAAGATCATGTATGAGACTAGGCTGTGTGAAAATTACAACAGAGATGATGCGGTGGAGGGGCTTACCAACAGGGAGAAGCGGGAAAGTGATAATAGGTTTTTGCCACCCGCTGTGTTATCAAATCCTTATAGTATATAAGGTTATCGAACCAACTCAGGATGTAGCTTAGCAATCAGTAATGCAATTAGATATTAGTTCAAGCCAAATATCAAAGTGGGGATTTCAAATCTAGCATGAAACATAAAACAGAGCATGAAACTAAGAACAGAGCAATACAAAACAGAGAAATAGCAAAGAAATAGAGCAAGATGACAAATCCAAATAAAGATGAAAGAGGGGTTCATGAGGAGATAGGGGTAATTGATTTCAGAGGAATATAATCTACAAATTCAAACCATTCGNCAGAGGAATATAATCTACAAATTCAAACCATTCGCATGGATAATGAATCCTCAATCTGAGATTGACCAAAACCAAATCTCTTGGTGATCAAAACCAGATTGGCATTAAGAATGGACTATAGCAAGCAAACTAACCACTCTTAACTTTAATATCTTGAGAAAGAACAGTCAATTCTAGACTAGAACTTAACTTGGCATGTTAAAAAACACTTGGTGGGTGTTTGGTGCCTTGAGTTCATGTCTCAAGTGATCAGTTTGAAACAAGTATTAAACACATATAATCTACCAAAATCCAAGCAATACTAACCTAGATAAGAGAGATTACCATGATTCAACTTAGGTCTAACCAATCTCCTCACTAACCCTAAAGAGATCTACTCACTCATCATAGCAAATAACATAAACTCATAAATTAAAGATGAAGACATAAATAGATTAAGCATGATAAACTAAACAAATTTCATTAAATAACCATAGACAACAACTTAATCCATATTCCAAGATTTTACTCTAAAGAAGCAATAAATCTAAGAACAAGAGAGAAAAGTGGTTGTTTTGATGCTACTCAAAAGAGTAAAAATGAGGATAAGTGTTTTTGGGGACTAAAAGGGGTATTTATAGCCCCCTTACATTAACCCTAATGCGGTCTACGCGGAAAATAAAAGTCAACAAAATATGCCACTCGCAGTTGACAGAGAGTGAGGTAGCCGAGTGGTGCATCTGGGCAAATGATGTTCTTCTGGGTTGAGTCAGGTATATCTTCACTTCACTCACACAAGTCATTGAGTGCAACCAGTGAGTCTTCATTTCTGGACACGAGCACAACTTCACTCGTAGTGTTGGCGAGGGGACTGAGTGAGTGAGTTGTGTTCTTCAATTTTAAACTTCTTTTGGTCCAAGTCTTGATTCCAATCCGAGTCTCCTCTTGTCTTTAGTCCGAAAACACTCCAAAATGTTCCAAACATGTTCCTGAAACCACTCAAATGCAATGCAAGTGCAAAACATGCAATGCAAACCTAAAAGACTCTAAAATGATGCAAATGCAAAGGATGCAAAACATAATGATTTATGAACCTAAAATGGACTAAAATGCAGACATATTAGAAAGGTAGGTGTGGATGTGCTAAAAATTGTGATATGAAGACGGAGCAAGTGGGTGGCTTCATCTTGGACTAGCATGACTTTCTATTTGAGGTCCCCAAGCTGCCCCCCAAATGTCAAGGAATAGTAGAGCGAATGGATTGTTGAACATCAGGATGGTCCATAATGTGAAAGAGGAAAGTGAAGTTTTGGAAAATGGAGGTAGGAGAAAAATATGAGGAACGCCGAGGAACTTGAGAGAGGGCAAAGACTTGACGAGAAAGGTGGCAAGAGAAGAGCATATGATTGATGGACTCTTGGATAGAGGGACAAATTGGGCAATTATTGTCTATAGGGATTTAACGCTGTCGAAGTCATGTTTTGACCACCAGAGCACCTGAAAGGGCATGCCGAAGAAAAATTTTAATTTTTAGCGTAGTACGAACCAACCAAATTTTTGCTTTCAAGGGAGTTTCCGGAGCATAAGAGGTGGAATAAATGGATGAGGATTTAGTAGTGGCAAACCAATATCCGCTTTTCACAGAGAAATCTCTTGTAGCATTATATGGCCAAATCCAAGAGTCACCCGAGGAAACACATGGCATGAAAAAGAGTATACAATTCACATTGGTGGGTAGAATAGGTGATGTCTTCGTTCAATATTCCAACGACCATCCTGAATAAGATCAGATTTGTAGACAAACATCATATAAGGGATATTTACTTACTGGAGGTCGAGGAAAGCTGTCAAACATCCAATTGGAAGACCAAACATATGAAGATGCTCCATCTCCAATGCGGACCAGTAATCCCTGTGTGAGCAATTTACGTCCATGGAAGATACTTTTCCAAGCATAAGAAGAGTGTGAACCGTACCCAACATGTAAGAAGTGTGAATCGCGAAAATAGTGGGATTTATAAAACTAGGCTAGAAGGGAGTGTAGTTCGTTGGTCATCTTCAAAGCTTGTTTTACAAGGAGAGCCAGATTAAAAGACTCTAAATCACAAAAACCAAGACCACCTTGTGATTTGGGCTTACATAATGAAGACCAAGCCACCAAAGGAATTTTGCGTTTGGAGTCACAAGAATTCCATGAAAACTATGACACGGTACTCATAATTTTCTGGCATTGATACTTGGATAGACGGAAGGACATGGCGTAAATAGGAAAAACCATTGCAACAGTTTTTAAAATCATTTCCTTTATGTCCAAAGAAAGAGACTTAGAGAACCAATTAGTGGTACGGGAGGACAATTTATCATAAATGAAATTAAACATTGACTTTTTACAGCCATGAAAACAGTAAGGAATACCTAAATATTTACCATCTCCCTGTTCCGAAGATATTCCAAAGGAAACCTTTATTCAATTTCGAACGTCGGGAGAAACCTTCAAACCAAAAGAAATAGCAGACTTTTGAAAGTTGATCTGTTGACTCGAAGCTTCAGAGTAAAGCTACAAACACTCTTGTAGATTCTGGGTTTCCTCCGTAGTAGCCTTACACACAAAAAGACTATCATCTGCAAAGAGAAGATGTTGGATTGAAGGACTTGAGGTGTGAAACTGGAGGTCAGTGAGGTGATGAGAGAGTTGGGCCTACTGCATAATATTAACTAAAGCTTCTGCACAAATAATAAAAAGGAAAGGGGATAAAGGGTTTCCCTGACGCAATCCACGTTCCGGCTGAATATACCCCGTAAGGGACTCCATTAATAAGAACACTATAGGAGACTATTCAGATACAGTGAATAATCAAACAGACCCACTGTGCTGCAAAACCTAAATGAAGCAATAGATGTTCCACAAAAGACCATTCAATCCTATCATATGCTTTTGATATGTTAGTTTTGAGGATCATATGGGAATCCTGAAAACGTCGATCTATGTGAAGAGTATAAAATAATTCATGGGCAATTAAGATGTCATCAGAAAGTAAGGCGACTAGAGACAAAGACACCCTGAGTATTGGAATTTAAGCCTGACAAAATCACTTTCAACCGTGTTGCTATAACTTTGGAGAGCATTTTATACAAGACGGAGCACAAACTAATGGGTCGGAAATCAGTTATAGACTGTGCTCCAAATTTCTTGGGTATGAGTGTTATCTGGGTAAAATTCTATTCCAGCGGAAAGTGGCCAAGGTGGTAAGCTTCTTGAATAGCCGAGCAAATATCATATCCAACTGTATTCCAGTAAGTCTTAAAAAACAAGCTTGTCATACCATCATTACCATATGCACTCTCACTTTAAATACTAAATAAGGCACATTTAACCTCTTCAGAGGAGACGGGAAGGCATAACCGATAATTCATGTCCGCAATAATTTTGAGTACAAGACCCAAAAGGTAACGATCCAGGGAAGATGGATGAGATGAGCGAAAAAGAGATTGAAAAAATTGAGAGGCGATATTACCTTTTGATCCTTTAGCAAAATAAGGAGTACCATGATCATCTAGTAGGAGGGGAATGTGATTTTTAATGCGTTGATATTTGACATAGCTATGAAAATATTGTGTATTTTAATCACTAGCCATGAGCTAACGCTCCCTAATTTTTTGTTTCCAAAAAAATTCTTACTAGAAGTAAAATTCTCGAAGTTTTCCATTAAGGAAGGAGATTTTTGAAAAATCTGGGGACAAGGCTGAGGTTTCTTGGTCAAGTTGTTTTTGAAAAGAGGAAATGTTGTTTGCGGCATGAGTATTACTATGCTTTTTCCATTGAGAAATACATTGTCTGGTAGAGGCAATTCTATCAAAAATGGACACCGAAGTATCAGAGGGAAAGGTTGACCAACCCTGTGCAACGGCTACGGTAAAAGAAGAAACTTTGATCTAGGGTTTATCAAAAAGGAAGCGACCTTGGAAAGTGTAAGATTCAGACATAAGCTGAGTGATTAGGGGTCGATGGTCAGAATCAAAGACTTCCATATAGGTAGTGTTAGTTCTAGGAAATAATATGAACCATTCATCATTCGTAAAACATTGATCAAATCGACATTGGATCCAGATATGATCACGTTAACCACTCCAAGAAAACACATTACCTAATGATAGAGTTTCTCGTATCCGACAGTCGCGAAGGAGATTGCGGAAGGGAAGAAAAAGACTCCAGCCGAGGGGGACCACCCATTTTCATCATTGGAGAGGATTTCATTGAAATCCTCAGTGAGAAACCAGGGTTGAGACCTCGAACTATCAATAGACTTTAATCTATCCCATAAAGGTTGTCGTAGATGGCGAACTGGTTCACCATATATAAAAGATGCAAAAAAAATTAACACCACCAAGCTGGATACTCGTATCAATAATACGACTATCGGAAGATAGAATCGTGATTGCAACAAAAGCTTTCCAAAAAAGTGCCAGTCCACCACCAAGCCCAACAAGATCAACTAGATGAAGATGATCATATCCAAACCACTTTGAAGTGACAAAAGATGAGGAGAATTATTTTTCATTTCCTTGAGGAACAAGATGTATGGAAATAATGATTGTCTTATTTCTTTAAGGCGTCGAATTGTCAGGATATTCCTCGCGCCCTGATAATTCCAATTAAGAACACTCATTGAGGATTGGTGGTTTCCGGAAAACTACCAAACCAAGAGAGGGATCTGAAGCTATAAGAGAGTCCTTATCCGAGGAAGAGGCTTTGCGTTTCACAGAAACGAGGTTCGTAGAAGGAGGAGGGGTAGGAGGGTTTGTGGATTCAGAGAGAATTGAAATAGATCCTATTTGAGAAAAAGAACGAGAATAACGCTTCTGCTTCTTCAACGGAGATGGACTAGGAGGATGAACTGAGGAGACACCAGGATGATATTAAACATCAAAACCAAAAGAACTCAAGACAGAAAATTCGATAGTAAAACCTTATTGAGGTAAAATTGTAGGTAAGGAGGAAGGATATAAGAAGATACTGTTATATAGCTTCGAAATGTGGAGGTGGATTTATGACTTAGGAAGGCATCAACGGAATAATAGGTTGAGGAGATAAAGTGGTCAAGGCTAAGGAAGATTGAGGTGTTGTTGTATGCTCGGTCACATAATTGGATTCTTGTAAACCCAACAAGGAGGTCAAACGATTAAGAAGATGTGAATTCAAAGGGATAGTTTCCAAATTGTGAACACTATTATGGAAATTACAGAGAAGAGGCAGGTTATTCATAAGGTTGAATGGGGCCAAAAAAGGAAAAGCAAAACTCGCGGATGATGACTAAGAAATACTATGAAGAGAGGTGGAATGATTCAAAGAAGAGGTGGAAGAACTAGAAGAAGGGTGAGTAGGCGGAAGGGCAGGTTGAGAATTTTAAGGAAAAGGGCAACAAGTAACATTATGGGTTAGACGAAAATAGCGATGGCATACTTTGCGAATACGTTCAAACTCCAAATCAATCCTAAACTAAGTGCCATCAGGTAAATGAAGAGTCTCATTTTTGTAGATTGGTTTATCTGAATCAAAGAGAACTCTGACCCTAATGAAATTATTAAGATGAGATCGATCTTCCTCAAATGGAAGTTCCAAAACTTTACCAATTGAATTTACAATTGCAATGATAGTATCTTTGGTAAAGTAATTAACATGAAGATGTAAAATCCTAATCCAAATAGGAAAGAAACACAGGAAATTAGGTAGTGGGTCTTCAACCCAATGATTCATAATTATATCCCAATCATCATACACCCAGAAACCCATATTGAGGACAGATTACAGATCATCTTCCGTTGAAAGCGAAATTGAAAGGTTTCCGAAGAAAGAGCTTTACCTTGAATGTGATTGTGCATCCTCCAAATCAGAGGCATGTTGAGAATCAGCTTGACCACATTTTGTTGAGGGGGGTAAGCCTGTTGTGATTAGCTGAGGAGTAGTCACCGTCATAGGGAAGCTCAATAAATGCCTCATCTTGTAAACCCAAATTTTATAAATCATGAACGAAACGATCGTCCATCTGTGGTATTTGTGGATAACATGGATGAGAAAATGAGTATTGAAAACACATAAGGGAACTTGTTATCAACGATGGAAATCCTGAACTATTACTCTTATCATAGAGAGAAGCTTAGGAGGAGAGTTTTTAAGAGAGAGACTTAGCTTTTTGCTTCTATGGTTTTGATAATTTTAAAGACATAGTTTTAAATATTAGATAATTTGATATTTTCGAGATATTCAAATTATACTTATATGTTTTGGATATTTTGGGTACTTTCACTAATTTTCTTTTAAAATAATTTTATGAATATTCAGGTTGTTTTTAATATATTTTGAATAATTTATAGAAAACTTCAGTTTCTAGGTATTTTTTTGAGTATGTGGATATTTAAATATATTTGAATATTCATATAATATTTCGGGTACTAGAGTAGTCGAATATTTTTGGTTCTTCAAAATTTTATCCGAAACAACCATGACATGAATGGAACCGATCCGAAAATCTATCGATTCCTATATAGATCCAAAAATCATTTATTTGAAAGACCCAAGATTGATTGGAACCAAACCAGCCCCGACCCGAAGACCCAAATGTCCAGAACTAGTAAAATTGTAGAGAATGTTAATCAATTTTTAAGATATGAATTTTGAAACTTGAAAATATCCCAACCAACGGTTACAAAATAGATATAATAACAAATTGATTGGTATAGAAAGGTTAGTATGACTCCCAAATTATAGAGAAAAGTCAGAAAAAAACATTTCTTATTTGAGTTTGGAAAATATAAATTTTATCTATTACGTAACATGACGTTCATGTCCTCTTTTATCTATTACGTAATGTAACATTCCTAGTAGGGACCCCATATTTCATAAAGTTGACACATGGCAATAAGTATTGAAAACATTTGCATTGTCATTTTAACATGTCATTCATAAAGTCCTTGAATACTATTGTCACTATTACCTTTTGTATTACGTTTTTATTGTTTTTTTGTTATTTATTTATATACATTTATTGAAAAAATCTAAGCGGAAAAAATCATTAGAAAGGAAAAAGAGTATAATGTTACTTATCGGGGATGACTAAATTGAATAAAAAAATAATTATCAATAAACCAATCTTAACCGGTTCCTAAAAGTTCTAATGACAAAAAAAATCAATTAAATTGAATAATCTACAATTATCTTACATATTAAGACTCTACAAAAATAATTATTTTCCTTCTCACTTTCATTTTATTTTTTAATAAAATAAATTGAATATATGCTTAATACAATTGAATATCAAATTTTTGATACTCAATTTTCATTGGTTATTGGTATTTTTGGAGATATTTTAGATACTTAAATAAGATTTTTTTTTATCTTTGGTGATTTTTAATTAATAGGTCTTTTGTTAATTACTACAAATTTAAGCCAACTAAAAAACCTATTATAAATTTAATGTTAATTTCAAAATAATGCTTTTTTTGGCAAACAATAAAATAATAATATAAACTTCCGTATTTATTTTGGTAAAATAATGCTTCTTAGTTGGTAATATTTGCATATAGATTATCACATATGGAAAAATTAGGAATATATAAACTTGATTAAATAATTTGGACATAACACATAAGAATAAATTCGAGTCAATATAAAGATAAATTTTCACTTAACCAGAAAATTAGAGATTTTAATATTTTTGAATATTTATATAATATTTTAGGTACTAGAGTAGTCGGATATTTTTGGTACTTCAAAATTTTATCCATTACAACCCTGATATGAATGAAACCTATCGATAATCTATCAATTCCTACATAGATCCAAAAATCATTTACTTGAAAGACCCAAGATTGATTGGAACCAAACCAGCCCCAACCCGAAGACCCAAATGTCCCGAACTAGTAAAATTGTAGAGAATGGTAATCAATTTTTTAGATATGAATTTTGAAACATGAAAATATCCCAACCAACGGTTACAAAATAGATATAATAACAACTTGATTGGTATAAAAAGGTTAGTATGACTCTCTAAATTATAGAGAAAATGTCAGAAAAAGACATTTCTTATTTGAGTTTGGAAAATATAAATTTTATCATTATATAATGTAACGTTCATGTTCCCTTTTATCTATTATGTAACGTAACGTTCCTAGTAGAGACCACATATTTTATACAGTTGACAAATGGCAATAAATATTGAAAACGTTTGCATTGAAAACATTTAAAAATCACTAGACTTGTTGACAAAAAAAACATATGTCATTCATAAAAGTCCTTGAATACTATTATCACTATTATCTTTTGTATTACGTTTTTATTGTTTATATATATATATATATATATATTTATTCAAAAAACCTAAGTAGAAAAAATCATTGGAAAGGAAAAAGAGTATAATATTGCTTATTGGTAATGACTAAAATGCATAAAAAGAATAATTACCAATTAACCAATCTTAATCGGTTCCTAAAAGTTCTAACGACAAAAAAAAATAATTAAATTGAATAATCTACGATTATCTTACATATTAAGACTCTACAAAAATAATTATTTTTCTTCTCACTTTCATTATTTTTTAATAAAATAAGTTGAATATATGCTTCATACAATTGAATATCAAATAAGATATTATTCGGAGATATTTTAAATACTTAAAAAGATATTGTTTTAATCTTTATTGATTTTTAATTAACAGGGCTTTTGGTAATTACTACAAATTTAAGCCAACCAAAAAAAAGTTATAATAAATTTAATATTAATTTCAAAATAATGCTTTTTTGGCAAACAATAAAATAATAATATCATCTTGCGTATTTATTTTGGCAAAATAATGTTTATTAGTTGGTAATATTTGCATATAGATTATCACTTATGGACAAATTAGGAATATATAAACTTGATTAAATAATTTGGACATAACACGTAAGAATAAATTCGAATCAATATAAAGATAAATTTTCATTGAACCAGAAAATCAAAGATTTTAATATTTTTGAATATTCATATAATATTTTAGGTACTAGAGTAGTAGGTTATTTTTGGTTCTTCAAAATTTTATCTATTACAACCCTGACATGAATGGAATCAATCCAAAAATCTATCAATTCCTACATAGATTCAAAAATTATTGATTGGAAAGACCCAAAATTGATTGGAACCAACCCAACCCCCAGTGCTGCCTAGGGTTATACGAGCCTAAGACAACTATAAAACAATAATTATAATATAATTTTTTAAAAACATTAATATAATATATTTAGATAATATATATAAATAAACAAAATAATTTATTTATACTACAACATAACAATTTTATTTTGTTTTCAATAAGCTTTTTCCACCAAATTTTCATAATATAAGTTCATTTTCTCTCTATATATATGTTAACTAAGCTATTTTTTGTGATATAATTGATGGCAAATAAGATTTAGTCAATTTTTGATTTGAAAAACTTTTTTAGTAGAGACAACTGGAACAATCCAACATAATTCTCGAAATAACTTAGTTCTCATTAAAAATAATTTAATTCTTAAGAGATATATTTACAAAGATCAAATTTCGTTGTTTCTATAATATAAACTAGAAAAAATGTTATAATATAAGTTTTTTAAAATAATTTTATAATATAAACTAGAAATATCGCAAAAACTGTTAAAAGTACCAAAACAAATACCTAAAAATTGTGGAGAATGTTAATCAATTTTTTATATGTGAATTTTGAACCTTAAAAATATCCCAACCAACTGTTACAAAATACATATAATAACAACATGATTGGTATAAAAATGTTAGTATGACTCCCTAAATTATAGAAATTGTTAGAAAAAACATTTCTTATTTGTGTTTAGAAAATATAAAATTTATCTATTACTTAACATAACGTTCATGCACCTTTTTAGCTATTACGTAACATAACATTCGTAGTAGGGACCACATATTTCATAAAGTTGGCACATGGCAATAAGTATTAAAAACGTTTGCATTGTCATTTCAATGGATGTTATTCATAAAGTCCTTGGATACTATTGTCACTATTATCTTTTGTATCACGTTTTTATTGTTTTTTGTTGTTTATTTAAATACATTTATTGAAAAAACCTAAGCAAAAAATATTATTGGAAAGGAAAAAAAGTATAATATTGCTTAGTTATCGGTGATGACTAAAATGAATAAAAAGAATAATTATCAATTAATTAATCTTAACTGATTTCTAAAAATTTTAATGACAAAAAGAAATCAATTGAATTAAATAGTCTACGTATCATCTTACATATTAAAACTCTACTAAAATAATTATTTTCCCTCTCACTTTCATTTTATTTTTTTAATAAAATAAGTTGAATATATGTTTAATACAATTGAATATCAAATCTTTTATACTAAATTTTCATTGGTTATTGATATTTTTTGGAGATATTTTAGATAATTAATTAAGATATTTTTTAATCTTTGGTGATTTTTATTTAATAGGTCTTTTGGTAACTATTACAAAATTTAAGCCTGACAAAAAAAAAACTGTTATAAATTTAATATTAATTTCAGAATAATGCTTTTTTTTGGCGAACAATAAAATATTAATATAAACTTGCATATTTATTTTGGCAAAATAATGCTTCTTATGGCATTGGGGTTCCGGGTTTTGGAGGAATTTAACTCAGCACTACTCGCCAAATAGTTATGGCGATTGATTGACTTCCCTGAGTCTTTGTTCGCTAAGGTCA
>OVAX01004277.1:0-14111 GCA_900406405.1 Lepidium africanum | reverse complement strand
GCGTATTGTGTTCCCATCAAACTGAATCAGTTAGACCAAACATGAGTGCAGTTATGCGTATATTGAATGGCTCTTCAATGCTTCCGGAAAAGCTTCTTGATATCTTAAGGTCTGAGAGCTTGAGAGTAATGCCTCAGACATCAATAGAAGTACTACTTGATGCGAACTCATTTGCTACATTTACAAATTCTTTCATCTCCCATGGACGATAAAACCTCATTAAATATTAGTTTCGATGGAAACAAATGATTCGAATAAGTATGTATGTTGTGTATTTTTTTTCTTTAGACACGTAATTACAAAGCTATAAACTTCTGTCCATAGCCAAAGGAAATTTTTAAGTAATCTTAGGCGAAATGAATATAATTAAAGTCCATTGTAAGTATTCTTGTTCGAAGTTTAAGCTGCCTCTATAACTAGCAATCTACAAAGCTAAAAAATTTTGAGCAACCACACAAAACCAACTTCAATTCAGGTAGAATTTGAAAATGTATAAAAGAAGGATGCTAACCCATGAACAAGAACAGAGTTGGAGCTCACATAGCACCAACAAGACAAAAGGTTAAATACAGTAAAGGTAAACATTTGAAACCAACTAAACAAAGAATCTTCTGTTTACACCTAAAACACACAAGACAGAGGTAGAGAGATGATGAGAGTACCAAAGAACTCAAATTTGTTGTATCGTACGTTTATGTTTTTCTTCTTCTTTTTTGAACACATCCTGCAATTATGTTTTTCAAAAGTTAATTTGTAGGAGTACAAAAATTTACGGGGGAATTTCAAAAATGTCATTTTCGACATGCCTATTTTCAAAATCTACATTTTCTTTTGGAAATTGAGAAAGATAAAAATAGGCATGAAAAAACACTTTTTGAAAAGGGCATGTCAAAAAGGGTATTTCTTAAAATTCCTCAAAATTTATCAAAGATATTTATACAATTAGAGCTTTTAAACTATATAATCTAAAATAATATATTTACTAACAAAATTATCCTACATGGAGTGTATTTTGTCATATCTTATATATTATTAGAGAAGTAATTTTTATAAAAAGTTTACGTGTCAACACTATGTTTAATTTTAACATGGTTTATTATAGAGTTGCCCTAACATTAAATTACAAAGTTATCCTAACATTAAAATTAAGTTTAGTTTAATATTAATTAATTTAGTTTATTTTGATATAAAGATAATAACATATATTTTCTAAAATATTACAAAGCGTAAATCATCTTATTTTTATAATGTAGATAATTACATAAATTAATTATAATTTTTTTTAATTTTAACTAATGCTTTATTATAATATTAGTATATTAGTTCAAAATATATAAAAATTTTTTTAAGTTTTAAAATTATCTGAAAATTAGATAAGATTTTTTATTTATTTAATACCTTTTTCAATTATTTAAATTTTATACAATATAGATAAATACATATTTTTTATTGTTATCATAATCATTAATAATTCGTATTTATGTTGGAACATTATATCGTTTTCTATATAAATAAAAAATAATTAATTTCAATTCATCAAAATTTTTCCTTCACCACAAACATTCATTCTATTTGTAGTATTCTTTTTTTGAGAGATTCCTTTGTTTATTTTTTTTTCTTTTTTATTTTGACCCTTAAGAACTCACCCACTCAATATATTTTTATCAGAGAAATCAATGCAGCATTAGATGAGTATAAAATCAGAATGAAAATTTTAAAGATTATGGGGATCATTCAAAATCAATTGAGATGGTTTTGGTCAACGAATAAGATTGTTTAAAATTGTGGGTAAACTAAAATAATACGTATTATAAGATTTTGATTTATAATTTTTTTAATATTATCCCAAAACAACACGGTAATAATGCTGAAGTATATTATAGTAAAGTGAAAAAGTTTTGATAGAAAGATAAACTGATGATATATATATATATATATTATTTTATAAGCTAATGAACAAAATATTCATTAGTCTATTCAACCAACACGTAGTGATCATTTAATTTACAATACATTTTTAGAGGACATGAATATATGAGGGTGAAAATTTTGAGATTATAAAGATTACTCATATCAATTAAGAAGGTTTTGATATACGAAGAAGTTAGTTTAAAATTGTGTGTAGACTAAAATAATATGTAATTTCAAATTTTGATTGCAAATCTTTTATTCTATTCCAAAAACATAAAACTATTGAAAAAAGTTTTCATAACATAATTATATGAATAATATAAATTGTTAAATGAGAGGTTAATTAAAGAAATGATTTAATGTTCTTTTTTATTACTTGATAATAATGTATCGTAGGTCTTTAAAATTTTTTTTTATAAAAATTTATTTTTCACGTATCATATTGATTTAATCTTTAGTGTTTTTATGTAATATCGATTATTAAAAACTTGATACATAATATATAACTTAATAAAATTTTAAAATTGATTAATTAAAAATATTTATTCTTGCACGCATGTGCGGGAAAATCACCTAGTATATATATATATATATCATGTTTACACTATTTCATAATATTTGTAGTTTTTTCTCACAGTTTGAATTATTTGAAAATGTATATTAATTTTATGTGGATGACTCGTAGTATGATGCAATATACATATATTTTCAAAGCACATTAATCTAAATTATCATCTAATGTATAATATATTTATATTATTATATATTCAATTATGTATTTTATTATAAATAGAAAAAATAGACTAATATAACCCACTTTATTTTATAAATTTCTAAGATAACCCACTTTTTTTTTTAATTACTTACATAACCTACTTTTTATAAAAATACCTAATTTGTCATGAACTCTTTAATTGTCTTGTCTACGTTCACTAAGAAGAATAATTTTCTGTGTTTTCTTTTTCTTCATAATTTCTCCAGATTCATATACTCTTGTTTGTTTAACGTTCAATTCTAGGTTGTGTTACAATTGAAGGTGATTGATTAATCTGCTGGAGAATTAGATTAGGTTTCATTTAACTTAAGTTTTTCCTTTTGATTCTACAATAACCATAGAGTTTTTCATTAAGTACTGAGTCAACAATTCTTATTATATTGAACGATTGATCCTAATTGAATTTACATATTGATCGGTCTGTACCACTTTAAAAGTGAAAATTGATAGTAAATAATGTTAAAGAAACTAAATGATTAAGCACTAGTGAACATCAAGTTTAAAATCAAAGGTTGTTTTATATTGAAAGATAATCATACATTTAGAAAGTGTTTGAGAAAACAACATAAAACGAGTAAACAAAAAATACTTAAAAGTTTTAATAAAGCAACCAATCGATTTGTGTCTGATGCGTAATTGGTCCACCAAATTTTTTTTCAGACATGCAAGAAGTCTGCCGAATTTCTAGCAGACTTGCAAGAAGTCTGCCGAATATCTGGCATACTTGTAGGAAGTCTACCAAAAATTGGCAGACTTGCAGGAAATCTGCCAAAGAAAAATCTAGCAAACTGGCAGGAAGTCCGCCAAAACTCTGGCAGACTTGCAGGAAGTTTGCCAAAAATCTGGCAGATTTGTATGAAGTTTGGCAAAACTCTGGTAGACTTGCAAGAAGTTTGCCAAACTAAAGGATTTCAATATTGCAACCCTAAAACAAATAGTTTGGTTATGTTGTTACCTGAAAATTCATAGACAATGAATCATGATTGATAAAACTAAGATTTTTGTTTCTTTTACCATGATTTAAAATTGTTGACAAGTGAGACAATTTCTTATCAATATTTAACCTTTAAAAAGTAAAAATATTTATTTTTGATAGTTAGAATATTATCTATATTTGATTAAGATTATTCACTTTTTTCAAAAGTATATATATTATTTATCTAAACTTTATTTTTATTACAATTTTTTATTGGATAAAGGGTATTTTGGTAATTAAAACTAGCAAAAAAAATTGGGTTATTTAAGTAATTTAAAATTAAGTGAGTTATTTAAATAATTTATTAAATAAGTGGGTTATTTAAGTAAATTTCCCTTATCAATATTATGAGTTATTTTTTTGGTGAATCAGGTGTATAACCGTTTGGTTTATGTATATTAGGCAAATTACAAGTATTTTTTTTTAATTACACTAACATACACCTACAGAAACTAATGAGATCTTGGTCATTTAATGAGCGAATATTGAGCCTTTAATGAGAGAAGTACTTAGTTGAATTTTTCTTCCTCTCAAGGTGGCTATATATATCTGATGTTGTGTTGTTAGTAGATAAATATGTAGGAGGTGTAGTTAGCGGGTACATGTATGAATTGTAGAAAGCATGTTCAAGTTAGCAGGTAAAGTGTAAGTAATGTATTATGTTTGTGCGTTATATCTCATGTTGTGTTTTTCGCAAATAAATATATGTGAGTTGTAGTTAACACATATGTATATGAATAGTATAAGGTGTATTCAAGTTAGCATGTAAAGTGTAAATAATGTATTACGCATGTGATGTTATATCTGATAGTGCTTTTTGTAGCAGATAAATATGTAGGAGGTGTAGTTAACATGTATAAATTGTAGAAGGTGAGTTCGAGTTAGCACGTAAAAATGCAATTAATGTATTGTGCTGTGATACGAAACATGGTTAGGGATACGTTAAATAAAGTTTGTTAGTATGATTGTGAGTTAGGTGGTAAGAATGAAATAATTGTTAGCAATTTAACGTATCCCTAACCATGTTTCATATCATAGGCATAGTATATTTAATACATGCTAACTCGAATCCACATTCTACAATTCATACACGTATATGTTAGCTAGACCTCCTACATTTTTATCTGCTAAAAACACACCATCATATATAACATCATAGGCATAATACATTACTTACACTTTACTTGCTAACTCGAACACACATTCTATAATTTATACACGTGTGTGCTAATTATACTCCATATATTTATCTGCTAAAAACACAACATCAGAAGCTCTCGGTGATATATATTCTGGTAAAGATGTATGACCACAGTATTCCGGTAACGATGATCGAGAAGACGAACAATGACTTACGCTATATTTCGGTGATGGAGTAGATACACACACATATCGAAAGTGAAAAAATAAATCAGTTTGTTCTTTTATGCAGAAAAAACCAAAACTTTTGGAATTCTTCCTCTTCTACAAAAGTGTTAACAATTAATAATAAATTATAAAAGAATCAGCCAATCGAAAATGACTGAAATAAGAGTTAAATGCTCTAACATGAGTGTTGTGAGTCCACTCCTGCATGTGATTTTCTCTTCTCAATAGGGGCAATTCAGGAACCAATGAGGGAACAACTACCTATCAATCTAAAGGGTGTCATATGTTGGATAATTCCTTAGCTTAGGCTCCAAGTTATCTTTAGATAAGAGTTAGTTACTAGAGATAACACCAAATAAATAGGATAAGATTTATGTAAATTATATCCTAATAGGAATAGGAATAGGGAGTTAGCCTAAATCCTAATAAATTAGGGAGATTAGCCTAGTCTATAAATAAAGTCATTAGGGAGAGTTGTTCCCTAAGACATTAAGTTAAAAGATTTTGGTTAAGTTTTGAGAGAGTTTCTTAATCAATAAAGAAGAACAAGTTCTTTAATTCTTTTGGCTTAATACGATTTCAATACACCTAATTGCATAAACTTTTCGGTTATAATTGAAATTTCTGTTTCTTTTTTTCTATTTAATTTTCATATATGCCCATTTTTCATATATTGTGGGATGTCGCTTTCAAAATGAAAGTTGAAGTTTTTTTTTTTGGGCTAAAGATTTCATTCATTCAAATTAAGTTAAGGAAACATAGTCTTGGGCTTCCATAAGGGTCCGCTTAGCTAAAGTATCTGAAACAAAATTCCGATTCCTTTTCACATATCGAAAGGAAACAGAGACAAATGATGATTTCATATGCCAAATGTCTTGAAGGATGGTAAGAATCTCTTTGATCGGAGATCTACCGTTAATTGCTTGGATAAGAAAGAGGGAGTTGGAGATGAATTCTATCTTCGTGAATCTCAGATTCAAAGCTTCAATCATTCCTTTCCTCATTGCCAACGCTTCTGCAACAAGAGGTGAGTAGGTGAAAACTTCAGTGCATTTATTCTGGATTAATTCTTCATCATTTGGTAGTTGGTAAACCCAACCTAACCCTGCCATTAAGTCCTTCTCGCTCCAGGCTGCATTAGAAAAACATTTAATTGCATTATTTGGTGTTGTAGTGAGAGGTTTCACACAGATTTGTGCTTGCGGTGGATCTTCCTCCCATTGTGCTTCCTGCCATTCTCGAGCATCAGTTAGTCCCTAGCGTACGGTCTCTTCTTCATTTATTACTTTCTTTTCGAAAATAGCTTTGTTTCTTGAATGCCACAGAGACCATAAAATCCATGGGAATAATGGTCCATTACCGATTCCTGTAGGTGGTAAACTCTTCATAGCAAGTCTTGTTGGTATGGCGTTTTGTAGCTCAGAATAGATCTCTGGATCAAATTGTGGACAAGTTGGCGTCAATTGCCAAACTCGTTTTGCAAAAGGACAATGGAGAAAAAAATGCTCCTTTGTTTCAAAGCTTCCACATCTGCTACAAAGGACATTATCTAGTAATTGTCTTGATGCTAGATTCTCGCCAATTGGAAGAGCATTTTGGAAGAGTCTCCACACGAACATCTGTAGTTTTGGTGAAAATTTTCCTTCCCAAATATTTTTCTTCCAATTGACGGTCGATAGGGTAATGTGCTGATTCTCTGGAGTTGTCGTTGGCTGTAGAGCAGCAAAATACCCTGACTTAGTGGAATAGGAGCCCAATTTTGTATGAATCCAAATGAGTTGATCTGCAGCTCCACTTACACTCGGTTTAATGCATTGTACCTCTTTTTTTTAATTCTGGTAGTAGTAATTGGATTTTATTCACATCCCAGGAAGTGGAGTTTGGAACAAAGAGGTCAGAGACTTTGGCAGTCTGCAGATTCTCTGGGACTGGGCCGAAGATTTTAACTACTTTGTGAGGAGAGAGCCAAGCATCTGTCCCCATTCCCAATGGCCTTTGTCACTATTTTCTTTGATGAGGTCTAATCCTAGCAATAGACCACGCCAACCATGGGAAGCATTTGATGGGGGTTTGCAGTCTAAGAATTTGATGAGGTGAGTATTTACCTTTCAAAACTCGGCTCAATAGACTGTCTCGATTTTGAATTATTCTCCAACTTGTTTTCGCTAGGAGAGCAATATTGAAGGCGTGGATTTCACGAAGTCCAAGTCCTCTTTCTTTCTTATTTTTTGGTAAGCTTCTTCCAAGCTACCCAACACATTTTGCGTTTTCCATCATCAGCATCCCACTAGAATCTCATTAATATTGATTGTATTTTGTTGCATAGACTGATTGGGAGCTTAAAACTTGCCATAGTGTAGGTGGGGATTGCTGAAAGAATCGATTTTAACATAATGAGTTTACCAGCAGGGGATAGGCGTTTTGTTGCCCAGCTTGATGCTTTGAGCTTGATTCTTTTGATTAGGAGACTGAAGATATCCTTTTTTTTCCTTCCGAAACTTTTAGGCACACCTAAATCCTTGCCATTTCCTCCTTCTTTCTAGATTTGGAGGATGTTCTTTGCTGTGTTTTTGACCGCTTGTGGTGTCTTTGTTGCAAAAGTAATAGCAGATTTTTCCTTGTTTATAACTTGCCTAGACACTTGCTCATATTTGTCCAGAATTTCTTGTAGATTTTTGCAGTTTTTGCTTAATGAGTTACAAAAGAAAACGGTATCATCCGCAAACAGCAGGTGGTTGATGCGAGGGCTGGCTCTTGCAACTCTGATTCCAGTAAGTTTCCCTGTTTCTTCTGCTTCACGACATAGTCCAGAAAGTACCTCACTACAAAGAATAAATATGTAGGGGGAAAGGGGGTCACCTTGTCTAATGCCGCATTTAGGATGGACTGTACCCTTCGCCGATCCATTGATTATATAGGAATCTGAAACTGAGAAGATGCATTTCACTATCCTTCCAATCCAAACCTGGTTAAAACCCAGTCTTTCTAAAACTTTTTCAATGAAGCTCCATTCTAGTCTGTCATAAGCCTTGATCATGTCAGTTTTTACCACCATTGGACATTTTTTCTTTGCATTAGACTGTTTGAGGAAATGTAGGGTTTCATGGGTGATTAGGATATTATCGTTTATAGCTCTTCCCGGGATGAAAGCCGACTGGTTTTCCGAGATGATTGATTCCAAAATAGGTTGCAGGTGCTTCGTGAGGATTTTTGAAATGATCTTATAGGTTACACTGCATAAAGCAATAGGCCTATAATCAGCAACTTTCCTTGGATTTGCAATTTTTGGAATCAATCTTACATGAGTATGATTTAAAGTACTCGACAAAAAGCCGGATTTGAAAAATTTAGAAATTTCCTCTGTTATTGCAGGTTCAATATCCTTCCAAAACTTTTGAAAAAAGCTTGAGGAGAATCTATCAGGCCCTGGGGCTTTACCAGGATGAATGGAGAAGACATCTGCTTTGATTTCAGCTGCAGTAGGTATCTTGATCAGGTTCATATTTGTCTCTTCATTCACCTTTTTTTTGAGTGCTGAGTCTATAATCTCAGGTCGGTTTTGTAGGTTGGAGCTGAAGAGATTATCAAAGAATTTGGTGATTACTTCAGTTATTTGATCCTCTTCAAACACTGGTTCTCCTTGGTCATTTTCAATAACTGTGAAGCGGTTGGTAACACATCTTCCTTTTGTTATGGCATGAAAGTAGCCCGTGTTTTTGTCACCCGATTTTAATCAGCATTGTCGGCTCCTTTGTTTCCAGTAATCATCTTCCAGCTTATAGACCTCTCGCAGGTTCTCATTTAACTTTTTGATTTCTGCTTCATTAGGTTGCTGAGTTGACATTTCCAAATTTAAATCTCTTTTATATTGTTTAATCTTTTCTTTATTGTTGAGTTTTTGATTCCTTTTCCACAGGATGATAGCTTGCCTACACAGCTTCAGTCGTTGTTCAATTGGGGCTGCAGGGTCTTGGTTCCAAGTGGCTTGAATGATTTTCTGGACTTCCTGGTTCTTGTTTAAGTTGCGATCATACCGAAAAAAGCCTTTTCTATGCTTTTAATCCCTTGAGCGGTGAGTTATGAACGGGCGATGATCAGATCCCTTGAAACAAAGATATTCACTTCGAGCATATGGGAATTTGTCCATCCAGCTCCCTGAAGCCATAGATCGGTCTAGTTTGCTGCGGTCTAGGTGATTATGCCTATATCCATGCCAAGAGAAAGGATTACTTGAGGAAGGGATATCAAACAGATTATTCTCTGTGATAAATAGGCGGAAGTCCGCAAAAGATCCTTCAGTTCTTGGTGGACCGCCAAGCTTTTCATCATTGCAGGTCGTTAAAGTCTCCAGTGAGGAGATAGGCCTCTGATCTATTTGATAGGTTGGCAAAGATTCTGTTCCAAAGGTCTTTCCTTTTTGCTTTATCTAGTTTACCTTAGACAAAGAGGACGGAGAAAGATTCTTCTTTATACTTTACTCTCATATCCATAAGATGGTCATCAGCTGCTAATATAGTTAACTCAATTTCTTTTTTCTAGAATAATGCAAGTCCTCCTCCACCCCCAGGCTTTGGTGGAACAAAACTGTGATGTTCATAATCAAGCCAACTGAGTAGTTTTAGGATTTGTGAGTCAGAGTTCCTAGTCTCTGAGAGGAAGATGATCTCCGGTTGGTAGCTAGATTGGATCTCCCAGATACGACAAACTGTCAGAGGGTTCCTCAACCCCTGACAGTTCCAGCTCAAAATATCTAAGGAACAGGGCCGTGAGGATCTTGAAAATCCATTGATCTTCTTAAGGTAGAAGGTGGATTTCCCGAGTTCCTTTGTGCACCCATAGTTGAGTTCTCGCCTTTTTCTCTTAGTGCAGGTCTTGATCGAGACATAGGAGGAGTCTGGTAGCTGGAGTTTTGTCTGTTTGTCTCAGTAGAGTGGACACGAGGTGATTCGTGATATTGCAGCGCGTTTCATTTTTTCGAGCTTGCCCTTGGTAACAGAATTTGGTTGTTCTGGGTTTTCTTTTTGGTTGGTGGTCTTCCTAGTCTCTTTTTCGCTGCAATTCTTTTACCAGGTACCCCTTCGATCTGATTCAATGTTGCATTAGTATTATTGCTTTCAGGGCTTATTGGTCCTAGCTGAAGGGTTGCAGGGATCCTTGTAGGTTCTACATCCTGGCTCGTCTCTTCTTCAGGTTTAGGTAGATAATGGCTTTCATTTCTCTCCAAGGTGATTTTAGTCGTTTCCATAGCAGATCGTTCATAAATTCTTGAATCCTTTGCTTTATTCATTCTTTCAATTATGACTAGCTTTTTAGCAGAATCAGCACTATTAGTGTATTGGATCATCACCATCACATAACTCTTCCATTGCTCTATCAACAGCATGTTGGGTTATTGGTGGAGTCTATAATCTTTCTGGACTTCTTACTGGTTGCCAGGACTGTCGCCTTAGGCTGTTTCTTGCCTCCTCTCTCGAGCTAAAAACAAGGCTTTTGGATTTTTCTCTTGTCAATGCAATCAGAGATTTCTAACTTATTTCAGGAGTTTTTTCAGGAGATTTGTCTTTTATGCGCCATCTCTGTTTGATTGGGGATCTGTGAGGGTTGTACCTTGGGTAAGGCTCATAGCGTTTTCTATTTTCCAGTTGGTATCTGCTGTTACTTCTTTGCTCTCTCCTTTACTCTGGGTAGCTAGGCTTGTATTGTTTTCCATAATGATCTCTACACTGATTTGATTTGTCCTTGTTTGGGGAGTAGTGGTTGATTCGCCACTCTTTGAATTTTTTCTCTTGCTCCTGATTAACATGGGTTACTTCCTTTCTGGAATTGATTTCTTCATCTTTTTTGCGTTCTTCAGGGCAGTCAGTTTTATCGTGATTCAGGCTCATACAATTGTAGCAGTGGTTTTCCAATCTTTCGTAAACCAAGTGCACCGTAATTACCTCACCAGTAGGGAATTCAACCAATGTTTTGGTTATCAGTGGTAAGAGTCCATTTACCATGACCCTCATTCTCGCCATTAATGGAGTAATCTCAACCTCTCTAACTAGACCGAAATCTTCTCCAATACTTTTGAGTAGAGGTCCGTTCCAAAGGTGAACTGGGAGTTCTTGTACCTTGATCGAGAACAGAATTTGTGAGGGGAATGATGGGGAGAGAGTAGGTTCCCATCTTTGAATAAGTAGCATCCACTTAGCAAAGTGGTAGTGTTGATTGAGGAGGACCTTCTGCAAATCTGCTTCATTGTCAAATTGAAATTTGAAAAGGCCTTGTCCCAGATCTGCTCCAACATGGGCTTTGGAGATTTTCCAATGTTCTGTGAAGAAAGGGATTAAATACCACAATCTTTGCTTCTTGGGGGTTTGTGAGTCTCCCAATTAGGGTAAGAGAAAGCTTTTCATCAAGAGCAGAAATGTCTAGTTCAGGAGCTTTGACTCGACCGGCTCTGGGGGTATGCGAACGTGAGTGTTGTTTTCCCTTTTGTTTGTTGCAGATGAGATTATGTTCCTAGACATGATCGAAAAGTGAGGTAGACAAACTCAACCTGTAGAGAAAATATCTGGAGCAAGAATACTTTGTATAGAAACTTTTCAAAAAGAGAGATAGTGAAGCAAATCACTAAGTGAAGGCGTCACTAAGGGAGAGATCTTGTGACTCTAGAGGGTATGTCCAAGCTCTATGCTAGTTGCTTCATAAGCGATTTGCTGTTTGGTCATTGGTTGTAAGGAGAGACTTCACTAGCACTGTAAGCGAGTAATGTCAAGTATAATAGTCGGCTTAAAGATGGGGAAAAACTTCAAGTTCTTCCTTCTGAAGCTGCATTTGATCTAGATTTGCTGGGATTTGCTTCATTGATTGAAGAAGAAACTTGGAGATTATTACCCTAATTAGGTGCTTTTCTATGTGTCTTCCTTTAGGTTAAACATTTCAAAACCTTTTTTTACCGAAAGAGGAAGGAGTGAAACGAGAAACCTAAGGCTGGGAGAATGTGCCTGAGAGAAAACCTTTTGATATAACGTTCAATTAATAGATAGATGAAAATTGAAGTTGTTTTAAGTTAATGAATTAATAGAAAAAATATATCAAACTATTCCTAAATGTTATTCGAATATGAAGGTTAATTAGTTTTACATATTCAATAGATTTAAAAGTATGAAGTATTCTAAAATATTATATAGATTTAAATTTATGTTTTATAGTTAAAAAATAATGTAAATTTTGGTTAAATTAAAATTCATTTCAAAATGAATTTAATTGAATTTCACGTTATTAAAATATTAAAAATAAAAAAATTTTACTTTATTTTACTTTATTTTATATTTTATAATAAAAAAAAGAGATTTAAAAAGGAAAAGATCTTAATAAATAAACATGGATGTTGAGATTTGTTGTTTGTTTATCATTTTGTTGTAGGATAGATTGCAGGTAATCAATAAATATATTTTTACAAAATTAACATTTATGTCATTTTAGTGTTTTATATTTTTCCTAATGGTATACCTTGTAATTGACATGGTAACAATTGTTATAGTTTAAAAATGCTATACTTTTATTATATAGGAGATTTACATTCGTTTTCTAATGTTTAGTGTTTAGTCAAGATTTTGTTTAAAGTAAATCATGAAAATATTGGATGTATAAAAAAGCAAGAAACATGAAAAATATTGGTTGTTTTTGTTGATGGTTCTTGGAAAGATTCAGAGTATATCTCTAGGATAGGGTGGTATTATTTTGTAGATTTTAGTGGAGGAACAAAGGTGTCTTAAGAGGTTTATCATCACTGCACACAGAATTTGAAGCGGTCATTTGGGCTATTGAGTCTCTTCTAGCTTTTGGGATTTCTGAAGTTTAGAGTGTCACTAACTATGCAGAGATCTTGAAAATGGTGGCAAAGCCAAAAGATTGACCAACCTTTCTGTAGTATCTGGAGGAGTTTGACAGACTTAAACGACTCTTCTCCAGCTTCTATCTTCATCAGATTCCCAGAGTTCTCAATAGAAAAGTGGATTGCTTAGCTCGTAATTTCTAAAACTTAACTAGAAACTGTTATTTTCTAAACTTTGTGCTTGAGTCTTGGTATTTAAAGTTAATATAATATATATGTTGAAAAAAAAGCAAGAAACTAAACTAAAGCATTTTTTTAGTTAGATGTAGCTATGAAAATATTTCTCGAAACCCGAGTCCTAAGTTGTCCAAGAGTAGAAAAAACTAACCGAACTGGGCATAACTATATATTTATATGGGTATTATATTCTTATATCCCAAAAACCAAACCTGAACCTCAAATAACTAAAAATCTTTAAGAAAATCATTTTTTATTTAACTATTATTTTTAAAAAGAATTTGGATTTTTCTAAAAAATTTAGATAAAAATACATGAACTCAACCGAATCCAACACAAAAAAGGTCATTAATAATTACAAATTCTAACCAAAACCAAATTTTACCAAGTAGAACATGATCCACAAGATAAAAATATTTGATTGGATTTTATATCAATAAACCCAAAAATTCGAAAATCCGAAAGACCTAATCTGATCATATTCGCATATCTGAATGCTCAGGACTAGTTAGGCCAGTTCGACTGAGAGGTTTAGATAGGATTTTATTATGGTGAACATTTAGTTTCAATATCAAAAATGTGTTTTTGTTATTTTTCAAGTTCAATTCTAAATCTACTTAATTAATTGGTAGTTTTGTTTGGTTGACTATGATTTGGTTCATTTTGTCTAGTGTTAAGCTTTCTATATGTATCATGTACTTTGACCAGGAACTTTTCAAATAATATTTTTCTTATACTTTTTTATTCAACAAAGAAAAATCCAAATGAGAGTCGAGAAAAAGAAGAAAATTAAGAAATTGTAACTATCAACAAGATTAGTCATTTTAGATTTAATAAGATTGGTCATTTTAGAGGTTATAAGTCAAAATATAATTTGAAAGCAACGACGAAAAACTAAAATGAGACTTGGAAAAAAGAGAAAAAACGCAGACCATTCGTTCCCAAATATATCTTCTTTTCATTTTCGTTCTAACTCTTACTGAGATGATGAATATCTTCACAAAAACGAAACACATAAACAA
>OVAX01004276.1:0-14121 GCA_900406405.1 Lepidium africanum | reverse complement strand
TCCGTCGGAAAAACCGTCGGTATAACACTCTTTTTCTTGTAGTGTCGTTGTACTTGTATGCACTTTAATAGTAGAAAGATGTATTTATCATCGCGATCTCTGGACTCACCATCTGCCTAGATAAACTCGCTCGCGAATCTAAATTTAATTAAGTGAAAATAAAACTTGATTTTTCGAATACTCCATAGGTATATATAGACATCTTTGGAGTCTTCATTTAGCTGAGACATAATGGGTCTACGTCAACCTGAAGTTAATTGCAAGTCATAAATGAAAGAATTTGGACATAGCTGAGAGAAAGAAATTATGTTTTGACAAAGTTTAGACAACTTTTCCTTTACATACGACCAAAGGGAAATTTCTCGTTATATTAAAATAACAAAGACGAAAGATGATTTCGTTAAGAAACATATAAAACACAGACATTTAGGGCAAAAGTACATATGTATTTTATATAAAGACAAATTACAAAACTTTTAACTTCAAGAGTTTCTAGTTTTGTTTCTCTTCGAATCAGGAAACTCACGTAAACAACAGCAGTTCCCGACTTTTCTTTTTCTTGTCTTACAATGATTGACATAATTTGTATATCTTTCCTCCAATTCAAATGCTGCTATAACTTTCTTAACTTCCGTAACAATTTCCTTTACGAAATCAGCTTCAAACCTGTTAATACATTATAGTTAATCGACGGTTTCTAGATAGTTTTCTCTGGAATAGGAAATAACCTTATATAAAACATCACTCTTTGTTAAGAATTAGAATGTCATTGAAAAGTACCTCTTGTCACCTAACGACAAACCCATTTTATTGGAGAGACACTTCAAAGCTTCTTTCCATGTTCTAATCTGATCTCCCTCAGAAGCTTCTGCGAGCCTCCAGAAGTTTTTACCAAACTCATTGTCAAGTGTTGGTTTTCTAACGTCTCCTGCGTCCACCTTGTAAAATATTGGAATGACTACGAGCTTTTCTTCATCTGCAAGTTTCTTAATCTCCACCAACTCATCTAGACACCATCTTGACTCTGGATACCTGCGATTAAAACGATGATCATCGCTAGTTTCTAATACCTATATAAAGAGATCTTGAATTATTATGAGCGTGAAAAAAAAACTAAGTAGTGGTAGCCTAGTGATAGGAGTTGGTTAAAGATAAAACATAAATCTGTTGGTTTTAGCTTTATTTCTGCCGGAAACTAAATTACTATGTTTGGTCATGTCCCATTAGAAAACTCGATGTTATTATAGTAGTCTGTAATGTTTTTCCCAGAAATTGGTTGGGATTTGGTACATACCCCACTACAAGAAAGTAGCACTATTTTTGACGGAATTTTCAACGATAAAACAGTTGTCGATATTTTCGATAACAAATCGACGATTTTACTACGAAAAAGGAAGCTGTCGAAATATCGTCACAATTTTCGACAGAAAACAATACCTCAGGTTAACAAAAAAAAAAAAAGTGTGAAAGAATGTGAACCTGGAAGAGAAAATGACAATAGCAATCCTTGACTCATTGATCCTAACAAAGAGATTTTCGAGGTCTTTGCCCCGCAGCTCATTCTTGTCTACGAAGAACTTGATCTTATGCCTCTCAAATGCATCAACTAGATGGCTGACGAAGTTGTAGCGCAGCTCTTCACCTCGGTAATTTATGAACACTTGACGGCGTTTGATGCGAGAGAAGATTGTCATCGCATAAATGAATCTTAGAAGGATTTGAAGAAAAGTGAGACGTAAGAAGTGAAGGAAGTGGTGTAGTTTAAACAGTCGCATTTGAAGTTGGCCTTTATAACATTTTTTGTTTTGCCGTGTCTTCACTCACGCAATATTGTCATATATATATATATATATATATATATTTTAAACAAGATATCATATACTACTATTCATCGTACGTACTCCCTCTTTATTTTTTAGCTTTTTTGATCTTCCAAAGTTTCATGATCAGACGGACCAAAGACACATGATGCTCCGTATCAGACGGTCTAATTTTATATCACATTATAAAATTAGGCGTTATTACAACACAAATAGTATCGGAGAAATCATTCTGTAAATTACATGTATTCATCAAATATCAAGCTGATTTACTGTATTATTAAGTTGCAAATTTCTCTAAATTACCATAACATATTGGTCAAATCGACCAAAATCATATTGACCCAAAATTTTAGTGACCCAATATATATACATATACATATATATATATATTGGTTTTAAATGTAAGATCTTATAGTGCCAAAAGAGCCACCGAATCAACGTTAATAACTAAAATCTATGGAATGGAATTATGGAGCGAGAGTTGGAAATACAGACAAAATATAATTCCAAGGAAAAGGAGACTCTTTCGACATATATATGTTATAATAACACCGTGATAATAAATTTAATTTTGTAGAAATTTAGTTAACAACTGTGATCAAGTTACAAACTAATAAATAAATATATATTGTCCGTTGTAGAGTACAAGAAAAGCAAAACAAATAATCTCTTAAACTAAAGGGATTTTAGCTCAAGAAATAAATATTAAAAAACCTAAAGGGACAAAGGGAAAATCTGGTGACCTTAAAAATAAGGATAAGATACAAAGATTTGAGATTAGACTTTTGTCGTTATGGACAGTGAAGTACTGTTTTTGCGGCATCACAATAACGTCCATCAGCACATTGTAATGAACATTATAATTTTACCTATTCATAGATATTTACGTGAACTCAACGGGTTTCATATCTTTATATTCAATATATATATATATATATATATCCACGTGAAAATTAAAATAAAATAAACATATAATCATATTATATATAATTATTAGTTTAGTTATTATGTGGGATAAATTTATAAGCAATGATAAATCTAATAAGTGGTGTAAAATGAACTTGTAATATAGTAATCATATGTTAATGATATATATATATATATATATATAACTTAGTCATATTTTGAGCAATAATTCATATTCCAAAAAAAAATAATAATTAAAGTGGTTTAGCGCCAGAGTTTTTTTTTTTTTTTTGTCACTATAGCGCCAGGGTATATGTCACGATTTATTACAGTAAAAATATATTGTATGGTACAAAAAAATAAATAAATAATGGTTAACTAGGCGGGTTTCTCAAAAATCTAGTTGGTTTGGTTTAAGAGAAACGTATTATTCTTCTTTTTTTTGTCAATCGAGAAACGTATTATTCTTCTTTTTTTGTCAATCGAGAAACAGATTATTCGTCTGTGTCTTTTTGTAATCTGCTTTTTTCCTCTGAGAAAAAGCTTATTTGTAGTATTAAACATTTAAACCCGTGATTAGGAAAACGGTTTACTTTTTGCCAACCCAGTTGGTTTTTAATTGTGTGTTTATACTATGTGTCCTAGTGTCACCACCAAAGCCTCATAAGAACCGGTTACCGCTAAATTAACAAATACTTTCTCTTTTGGTTGTCAAGAAACGGTAACAATTAAATACGTATAAAAATTTATAGTTTGTGACATAGAATATATTGATGGGCTTAAATCTATAAGTTGGGGTTTATATTCAAAACATTTCTTGGGCTAAAAGTATTTCTTCAATATTTAAAAAATTATACAAAACATACGTCGACTTTTATCGTGTTACAATCAATCAAATTGCCACGTACATAAAATCAGCACAAGAGTATTAGTAGATTAAAGAGAGAGGACTGATATTTTCGAATTATAAACTTGTGCGGTTACAATCCATAAATGTTGTTCCGAAGTAAAATTAGACATTGTATTTTCGAGTTATGCATTTGAGCTAGATTGGACTAGGCATATTAAAATATATATTGAACTAAACAATTCCAACTACGTACCTGAGAGCAATCTTCCTGTTGATGTGAAATTTTTGTCATACATTCAATTGATATTTTATAAGGCGTTGCGCTAAAGTAGAATTTTTGTTAGGTGCTACACTGAGGTAAATTTTCTGTTAAACTTTACGCTGAGGTCGATCTTCTATTAGACATTGCATCAAAATGGATTTTTTTAGACGTTGATGTTTTAGTTAAATTGTTTTGAGTTCATATCTATTTTGGTAAGTTATATGTTTTTTTCGCTCCGGCATCTGTTGTTAACCACTTTGCAAAACTTTGGTTAATTTTGAACTAAAATATATGCTGCCATTTGACACACGCATTCATGTGGAAGTATAAATTTATGGGCAAAAACTATGAAAGCCCATTGTCATACAGTTATCTGTAAAAGGCTTGGAAGAAAGCCTCTCCTAGTCCTTTTGTTATAATTCGATCACTATCTGCCTTGACTAACGCTCTCATGATCTAAAATTCTAAATGTTTCCAAGTTTTTTTTTAAAGGTAAATGTTTCCAAGTTTAAATGGTATTTCCTTCATTTCATAAATATGGATGTTTTGAAAAAACTTATTTCAAAAAGATAGATATATGCTGTATTTTCAATGCATACTTAATTCAATATTTCTTGTTTGATCTCAGTTATTTTTTTCATTTTCTCTTGTAAATTATTTTTATTAACATAATAAATGAAGTTAGATTTTTATTTCATAATTTTTCTTAAGTGTGAAAATCCTAAACATCGATCATCTTAAAATGGAGAGAGTAATATCATTATTTTTAGAATTCGCATATAGTGGAAATAATATTTAAATCTTTGAATACACCATTTTCAGGTTTCAAACTACAACCTTTTTTTTCTACATACGGACAATAAGAAAGCATTTAAAGATTGGAGTCAGAGATTTCTACAAAAAAAAAGGATTGGAGTCAGAGAAACAGGACCAAAGGAAATTTTCTCAGTATATGAGATAACATTATGAGAAACATACACACACACATTTAGGGCAAAAATGTACATAAATCTAGATAACCTACAAAAACTTTAACGTCAAAACTTTCTAGTTTTAACTCGACATAAGCAACTCCAGTTTCCGACCTTTCTTTTTCTTGTCCCACAATAATCAATATAATTTCTATATTTTCCTCTCCAATTTAATTGCTGCCATAACTCTCTTAACCTCCATAACAATTTCCTTAATGAAATCAGCTTCAGAGCTGCGTATACAATAGACATTATTTCATCTATAAAACATCACTTAGAATTATACGAAAACATCAAAACAACATATAGTTCCTTGGTGAAAACGTGCTGTTAGCTACAGAAATTGTTCAAGGTTACAACCGGAATTTAATTTCACCTAGAGGCATGCTTATAGTTGACATTAGGAAAGCGTTCGACTCTGTAAGATAGGATTTCGTAACTGCTTGTTTGCAAGCACTTTATTTGCCGCTGCGTTTCACTGCTTGGATTTCGGAATGTATAAGCTCTCCGACCTTTTCTGTTGAAGTCAATGGTGTATCAGGGGGGTTCTTTAAAAGTACCTCAAGGCTAAGACAAAGAGACCCAATGTCTCCGTATCTTTTTGTCCTAGCAATGAAGGTTTTCTCGAAATTACTCTTGGCAAGATATACTTCGGGTTATATTGGCTTCCATCCCAATACATCAAATCTGCGCCTTTCACACTTGATGTTCGCCGATGACTTGATGGTTTTCTTTGATGGCACTAGCTCAACTTTACATGGTGTGGCAGAGGCATTTGATGACTTTGTTGGGTGGTCCGGTTTGTCGGTAAATATAGGAAAAACAGAGCTGTTTGCTGCGGGTGTTTCACAACAGGAGCTGTCACAATTACTGTCTTATAGTTTCCCCCTAGGAAAATTGCCAATCCGTTATTTGGGTCTACCGCTTATGAGCCGCAAATTAAAGGTCAATGACTTCGAGCCACTACTGGAGAGAGTCAGATCAAAATTCAGGGGCTGGACGGTTAAGTGTTTGTCTTTTCTGGGTAGGCTTCAACTCATCTCATCGGTCATTTCTGGTATTATTCTGTTATGGATCTCTACTTTCAAACTCCCAAAAGCTTGTTTGAGAAAATTGGAATCTCTTTGTTCAAGATTTCTATGGAATGACAATATAGAATCTCGTAGCAAAGCAAAGGTGGCTTGGAAAACTATTTGTTTACCTAAAGAGGAAGGAGGTTTAGGTATCAAGTGTTTCTCCTCATGGAACCTAACCATGAATCTAAAGTTGCTATGGTAGTTATTCTCCAAATCTGACTCCTTATGGGTAGCTTGGCATAAAATGCATCACTTTCATTCAGCTGCAGATTTCTGGTTGGCCAAGTTGTCGCCTAGATTTACATGGAATTGGAGATCTTTACTCCGGTTAAGAGACCAAGCTTTGAAGTTTTTGCGTTGCAAAATGGGAAACGGACAGCAAGCTAGTTTCTGGTGGGATGTCTGGTGTGATAACGGACCCTTGGTCAATTGCATTAATGCTTCATGTCTTGCTTATAACTCGTCTAAATCATCATCTGTAGTGGATATGGTCTCTAGTTCATCTTGGCATATGCCAAACCCGCGCTCTAATGAATAAGTAGGGATCCATACAAGTCTCTCCACAGTAGCCCTGCCTCTAGATCCTCTTCTCCATGACATTTACTCTTAATCTCCACAAGATATAGCCTTTGGGACTTTCTCTGCAAAGCAAACTATGGATGTTATTAGACCCTCCGCCGCTGTTACGAGCTGGTACAAAACAATCTGGTTCAAAGGAAATACTCCTCGCCATGCTTTCATAATGTGGCTCTCGCAGTTGGACAGATTAGCAACAAGAGGTAGGCTTATTTCGTGGGGCCTAAATGTTCCTCCAATGTGTGCTTTATGCTCCCATGTTTCTGAAACAGGGGACCATCTTTTCCTTCATTGTCATTTTGTCTCAGTAATCTGGAGAAATTCTCTTCATAGACTTGGCCTTTCCCCTTTCCAATTTCACACTTGGGCGGATCTTATTGGTTGGATGAACTATGGAGGATCGAACGCGCCACCTACTTTGCGGAAGTTGGTTGCCCACTCGATCATATACAACGTATGGAGACAAAGGAATAACCTTATTCACAACAATGAAGTTATTCCTCTCCAAGTGCTTTTCAAGAACATTGACAAGGATGTTAAGAACTCAATCAATGCAAGAAGAACTCGTTGAAATTTTTGGAACCTGGCTTCTTGACTCTAGCTTCTGCTGTTTCATTGCCTTTGTTGTTTTATCTAGCTTCTGCTGTTATTTTTTTTTTGGGAAGAAATAGATTTGTAATTAGATTGTAACAATCCTTCTTCTTAATGATACTAAAAGTTTTACCAAAAAAAAAAACATACAGTTCCTTGGCTTTAACTAGAGTGTCAGTGGAAAGTACCTTTTGTCACCCCAAGAGAAACCCAACTTATTGGAGATATATTTCAAAGCTTCCTTCCATTTCTTTATCTGATCTCCCTTAGAATCTTCTGCGAGCCTCCAGAAGCTTTTACCAAACTCATTGTCAAGTGTTGGTTTTCTAACGTCTCGTGCATCCACCTTGTAAAAGATTCGAATTACTACTAGTTTTTCTTTATCCGCAATTTTCTTAATCTCCACCAATTCAGCTAGACACCACCTCTACTCCGAATACCTAAAATTAAGGCAATAGTGATGACGCTGAAGATGACTATGATGATGATGATGATGATAACTGTGATATCTTTTCGTTGCTAGTTTTTAGTTTATACTATAGATTTAATACCTCTCTAAGGAGATCTTAAATTATATATGAAGAGCCTTAAAGAATGTGAACCTGGAAGAGAAGATGACTAGAGCAATCCTTGACTCATTGATCCTAAAAATGAAATTTGTAAGGTCTTTACCTCGCAGCTCATTCATGTCTACGAAGAAATTGATCAACTAGATGGCTGATAAAGTTGTAGCGGAGTTCTTCTCCCCGGTAATTTATGAACACCTTGTTAAACTCACAGTAAAATTAATTTAACTTGTATTTTAACCTTTTGGCTTTTATAGTTACAGGGTTTTCATAGTTGTACAGCTATATATATTTATAACTCACAAATCATAATAGTAAGAGAATAGATATTCTCCTCCAGCTGTTCGCTTCTTTCTTCTTCTCTAAACACTCAATTCTTCCACTTAATCTTCTAAATTCTAACATGGTATTAGAGCACAAGATCCTTTATGCTCAATTCTAGTCCGTTGATTCTCTCTATCTAATTCTCAATTCTTGTTTCTGAGTGTGTGAGAAAAGTCTGGTTCGTTGGTTCTGTTTCAAGGCAGTGTTTGAACCCTCATACAAATTCTGATGTGGTTGAAATTTTGTGGGAAGCTTCGTGACTCAATTGTCTTCAGATCCAACGGTGGTTTGGTTTCAATGGTTGGTTTTTCAGATATTTGGGTTTTAGCATGGCTGTTCGCTCTGTGGCGATTTCCAGATTTCTGCAGGTTTTGTCTTGGTGTTTAGAAAATTCAACGGTGAGATCTTTTCTGATTGATCTGAAATTTTGCCGAAGTGTTTTTGACTCGTTCATCTAGGATTTGTATGGTGGAGATCTAATTTGGTGTCCGAAATCCTAGTAATCCTAGAGTCGTTTATGACTGTATATTTCTAGGCTCTTGTATTACTCTAATGGATATCTCAAAGAAAGTTGTTGTTCATGTTACTCTCAAGGGAGTTAATTACTTGATATGGTCTAGGACCGTGAAGACTATTTTAAGTGGCCGTGGACTTTGGGCTCATGTTGAGAGTGATGCTCCAAAGAGGATGCCCAATCTGGTGGAAAAGCAAAAGAAGGTGAAGTGAGCAAGGAGACTGTTGCTGTGGATGAAGAGAAATGGTGTCAAGATGACCAAGGTGCTCTAGCCATTTTGCAAAGCTCTCTTGACTCAGCCATTCATGAAGCATTTATGGGATACTCTCAAGAAAGTATATGGTAATCTCTCTAATCTCAGCCGTGTATATGAGGTTAAAAAGGCCATTAGTAACCTTAAACAAGAGGATATGGAGTTCACCAAGTGGTTTGGAAAGTATAGATCTCTTTGGGCTGAACTAGAGATGCTTAGACCTCCAACGGTGAACCCGACTGTGCTTAGTGAGAGACCTGAGCAAGATAAGGTGTTTAGGCTTATGATGAATCTGAATCTAGCTTACAATGACCTCATACGTCACCTCTTGGGGTCTGATAAGCTTCCAAGCCTAGAGGAGGTGTGTGGTTACATCCATAGGGAACAAGGATCTAGTAGCCTTCTCAGTGGTAAGGGGGAGCTTGTCATTGCCAACAAAGTGGCTTTCAGACATGATGAGAATAAAGTGTGGATCTATGACCATTGTGAGAAGAAAGGACACTCTAAAGACAGATGCTGGATTCTTCACCCTCATCTCAAGCAAAACCGTTGGGACAAAGCTAAAGCAAATGTAGCAAGTGAAAAGGTGGAAGCTCAAGGACCCGAGGCTACTTCATCTCAAATAGTTGTAGGTGGTTCCAAGGCTATGGCTGCAGCTCATGGTGATTATGTGAAGAAATCAGACCTAGCTGAGCTCATCAAATCCATTAATGCATTGAGGGAGTTCGGTAACTCTTCAAATCCATTATGTGAAGAAAATTTTTAAACCATTGATTGTTGATTCAGGAACATCCCATCATATGATTAGTAGTAAGAACTTGCTTGAGAATGTGAAACAAGCCTTAGGTAGTATTGAGATTGCCAATGGTACTAAGGTTCCCATTAAGGGTGTAGGGGATTTGCGTTTATTTGATAAAGCTTCTAAAGCTTTTTACATGCCTAGTTTCACTTCAAACTTGTTAAGTGTAAACAAAAAAGTTTGTGATTTGAATTGTCGTGCTATATTCGATCCTAACAAGGTTTGTTTTCAGGATATTGAGTCTGATTTAATTCTTGGAGAAGGAGTCACCAAAGATGGGTAGTATCTTCTTGAGGATCTTAAGTGCAATCCGAACTTATCTTGTTTTTCTACTTCTAGTAGTATTGTTGAGGATGTTGTGTGGCATGCTAGACTTGGTCACCCTCATAATCGTACTTTGAGTTTGCTATTTCCTAGTATTTTATTTAAGAATGATGATTGTGAAGCTTGCATACTTGGGAAACATTGCAAGTCACTGTTCCCTAAGTCTTCAACTAGTTATAAAAAATGCTTTGATTTAGTACATTCTGATGTGTGGACTTCCCCATGTGATTCTAGAGATCATCATAAACACTTTGTTACATTCATTGATGAGAAATCCAAGTATACTTGGTTAACCTTGTTGCCATCAAAAGATAGGGTGTTAGATGTTTTCATCAACTTTCAAACTTATCTAACTAACCATTACAATGATAAGATCAAGTTTTTGAGAACAGATCATGGTGGTGAATACACAAGCAATCCAAGTATACTTTGTTACATTCATTGATGAGAAATCCAAGTATACTTGGTTAACCTTGTTGCCATCAAAAGATAGGGTGTTAGATGTTTTCATCAACTTTCAAACTTATCTAACTAACCATTACAATGATAAGATCAAGTTTTTGAGAACAGATCATGGTGGTGAATACACAAGCAATCCAAGTATACTTTGTTACATTCATTGATGAGAAATCCAAGTATACTTGGTTAACCTTGTTGCCATCAAAAGATAGGGTGTTAGATGTTTTCATCAACTTTCAAACTTATCTAACTAACCATTACAATGATAAGATCAAGTTTTTGAGAACAGATCATGGTGGTGAATACACAAGCAATCCAAGTATACTTTGTTACATTCATTGATGAGAAATCCAAGTATACTTGGTTAACCTTGTTGCCATCAAAAGATAGGGTGTTAGATGTTTTCATCAACTTTCAAACTTATGTGACTAACCATTACAATGCTAAGATCAAGCTTTTGAGAACAGATAATGGTGGTGAATACACAAGCAATGCTTTCAAACAACTCTTAGCAAAACTCAGAATTATGCACCAAACAAGTTGTCTTTACACTCAACAAAATGGGGTAGCTGAGAGGAAGAATAGATACCTTATGGAGGTTGCAAGGGCCATGATGTTTCATACAAATGTTCCAAAACGTTTCTGGAGTGATGCAGTTGTGATTGCATGCTACTTGATCAATCGGATTCCAACAAAACTACTTAAGGATGCTTCGCCATTTGAGGTACTTAACCAAACAAAACAATCTCTTAACCACTTACGTGTGTTTGGTTGTGTTGCTTTTGTGTTAGTACCAGGAGATCAACGTAACAAGTTGGAAGCTAAGAGCATTAAAGGAGTCTTCATTGGATATTCAACTACTCAAAAGGGGTACAAATGTTATATACCAGAAACCAAAAGAGTGCTTGTATCAAGGGAGGTTAAGTTTATGGAAAACAAAGGCTATTATGAGGAAAGGAATTGGGAAGAGATACAAGATTTGCCAAACCACTCTAATCGAGCTGCCATATTGTGAAACATCTTGGAGAGTATTGGAGCTTGTGATACACGACAACCTAATCCCACACCAGTTCAACATAAACTCGACCTCAACACCTCACAACCAACTAATATTGAAACTGATGGAATTGAACTCGACCACCATGACTCGAGTGTGGATGATCGAGTACACTCTGAAACATAAGAGGAAGATATGAGTAATCTGCCATCGGAGGATGAAGAAGATCAAGGGTTGGAAAACACTCAAGAGGAGGTACAACCAAGGGATGATACTCCAATAGTCCAACCTCTAAGGCGCAGTCAAAGGGTGCGGAAAGATCCTTCTAATAGGATCAATACTCGATTCTGTTACAACAACAAAGTTTTGGCTCACTCAACTCAGGTTGTTTGTTCTTTGGCACACTTACCTCCAGATTATAAAGCATTTTTCAGCAAGATTGAACAACATTTCATTCCAAGCTCCTATGAGGAAGCTAAGGAACAGAAGATTTGGAGAGATGCAGTTGAAGCTGAATATGGGGCTATGGATAGGAATCATACTTGGGATGAATCGGTTCTCCCTTCAGGGAAGAAAGCAGTGACATCTAGATGGATATTCACCATCAAATTCAAGAGTAATGGTGAAGTTGAAAGACCCAAAGCAAGACTAGTTGCTAGAGGCTTCACACAAACCTATAGGGAAGACTACAATGACACATTTGCACATGTGGCTAAGCTTCATACGGTAAGAGTGGTCTTATCTTTGGCTACTAATCTTGATTGGGATTTGTGGCAGATGGATGTTAAGAATGCTTTCCTTCAAGGGGAGCTTGATGATGAAGTCTATATGATGCCACCACCGGGTCTAGAAGGGATTGTAGCCCCTGGGAATGTTTTGAGACTTCGTAAAGCTATCTATGGTCTCAAACAATCTCATAGAGCTTGGTATCACAAATTGAGTCATACATTGAGAGATCGAGGCTTTTGACGATCAGAGGCAGATCACACACTCTTCACAACGCGCAAGGGGGAGAAGAATGAAGATGATCAACCATTTGAAGACATATAAAAATACCGAAGGATGGTTGGTAAGTTAATTTACCTCATAATTACTAGACCTGATTTGTGTTTTGCTGTGAACCAGGTCAGTCAACATATGCAAAACCCCAAGCAAAGGCATTGGACCATGGTTGATCGGATCCTTAGGTATCTCAAAGGAACACCAGGACAAGGCATATAGATGGGTCGTAACGAGAGTACAAAAATCGTGGGGTATTGTGATGCAGATTGGGCAGGAGATAGACAAGATCGAAAGTCTACTACTAGGTACTGCACATTCCTTGGAGGCAACCTCGTTACAAGGAAAACCAAGAAGCAGAAAGTGGTGTCATGTTCGAGTGCAGAAGCTGAATATAGAGCAATGAGGAAACTCACCAACGAACTTACATGGATAAAAGCACTTTTCAAGGACTTGGGAATCGAATCACAAGAACCGATCACAATGCATTGTGATAACCAAGTTGCCATTCACATTGCATCAAACTTTGTGTTCCATGAGAGAACAAAGCACATTGAAGTTGATTGCCACAAGGTCCGCGAGAAGATTGAACAAGGAGTGATTCTACCATGCTGCACACGAAGTTCAGATCAACTTGCGGATATATTCACCAAGGCAACCAGCCCAAAGGTGTGTGAGTTTGTGTACTCAAAGCTTGGACTGATTGATATATCCAAATCGTGACCATGATCCATACTCTTTTTCCCTTAAGCATAAGTTTTATCTCATGTGGTTTTCTATGCTAAGGTTTTTAATGAGGTGGGGAGTTACAACTTTCAAGCTTGACCTTTAATGATCCTCATTACGGATTCAAGCTTGAGGGAGAGTGTTAAACTCACAGTAAAATTAATTTAACTTGTATTTTAACCATTTGACTTGTATAGTTACTAGGGTTTTCATAGTTGTACAGCTATATATATTTGTAATTCACAAATCATAATAGTAATAGAATAGATATTCTCCTTCAGCCGTTCTCTTCTTTCTTCTTCTCTAATCACTCAATTCTTCCACTTAATCTTCTAAATTCCAACACACCTGAAGACGTTTAATGCCAGAGACGATTATCATCAGATATATGGAAGGATTCGAAGAGTTGTAAGCAGCGAGGAAAGTGTTGTAGGCAACAACGATGGACGAGGTCTTATAGTATTTGCTGCTGGGGCGTAATCGTAGCCACCATCATCATCAACATGCATGAATGTTTTTTGGGTCCAAAACATGGATTGTTCTATATTATATTTTCGTTAAAACGATCGTTCTATATTAATAGTATTGAATTATGTTCTAATATTAATAAAATGTCCTATCTACGCACACTTCTTACATGTAAAAACTCAGAGTTGAAATATGGTCCACATAGATTACACGAGTTAGCATGCATGTATACACGATTCTAATGACCTCTTCTGTTTTATTTTAATTACAGTATATTATATGTACAGTAATCTTATGATTTTCTACTCCTTGTCTTTTAGCTTTCTTCTTCAAAAGTTTCTGCAGCAGGGGAACCAAACATTCATGTATACGTACTAATTTAATATCATATTATATTCAGTTCCGTTGAAAAAAATTTATATGTAAAAGATGATGTCATCTTTCTATACAAATTAGGTTTTATGATAACAAAAAAAATCAGATAATTACTTTATAAATTATATGTAGCTATCAAATATCAAGCTGTTTTACTGTGTTATGAAGTGGCAAGTTTCTCTAAATCAATGAGACTAAGAGCATGGGTAGTAGTGATACTTTGATGAGTATCACCACCATAAAAAAAAAAAAAAAAAAAAAA
>OVAX01004275.1:0-14121 GCA_900406405.1 Lepidium africanum | reverse complement strand
CCAAAATTAAATTTTATTTTATTTTTTTTTAAAAAAAATTAATATTCCGTCGGTTTCCGTCGGTTTCCGTCGGAATTCGTCGGAAATATTTCCTCTTACTCTCATATTATGCCTCTTACTCTCATATTCACTCATTTTGTCCCATCAAAAAAACAAAACCATATATAAGCAAAACAAAATATTTATAAAACTCCTTGCAACAACCACAAACTAATGAAACATACAAATTTTTCTAAACAAAAACTACAATTTACCACAAATTTTTTATTTTTTTACATTATCGAAATGTTTGAGATTGAAAAGAAAGTTAACAAAAAAAATCAATCAAAGTCGACCAAATGTTTTTTTTTAAAACCCAACCAACATGATTTTATAGTCTTCATGTCTTTTCTAGAAGTAGGTCATGTTCAGGAAATCTTGAAAACACTACTTCTGGTATTATTATATCTCAGTGAAGTTTATTTAAACCATTACAAGTAATGGTACAGTCAAATTAGTGATTACGACTTCATCGTCTTCTTCATATGTTCTCTTTGTATGCTCGTTCTTCCAATTTCCAATTGTTTAATTGCTTAATATATATGCTTACTACACAATTTTGAAAACGTTGTGGGATGACTTGGATGGGTGGGATTCTATTGAAACTTGTGAATTTTTTCAATATTGCAAGACTACAAGTACGAAGGCAGAGCATACCAAGGTAATCAAATTCTTGGATGGTTTAAATGAGTCACATTTGAATGGTAGAAGCCAGATTATTATCTAGAAGAAAATATTTGATTTGGTGAAGCATATAATGTTCAAGATCAAGACTTAAGTCAAAGAGATAGATTAGATATCAATCCATTCATGTTGTATCAACCTTTCGCATTGCTGAGACAGTCAATCCATCGACCTTGATAAATGCGTCATTTAATAGTCAAAAATTATTGGGTTTGTACAATGATTTAATTGGTTTACTTGTAAATGTTCTAAACCGGTTTGTTCCGGAAACGTGTACAAATGTGTGACTCATTCACCTCTTTCAATCTAATAGAAAAATATTTGAAATCTTCTCTCTCTCTAGCTCATCGAAGAGCATCTTCTCTCTTTTCTGTTCATTCTTCAAAGCTCGTATGGTATTAGAGCACGGTTGTGCTTCTTCTCTATCACCAAAATCGCTCATCTGAAAATCAAATGTAGTCACCATTCTCTGTTTTGTTCTCAGATCTAAGCTAATATGGTGATAACTTCAATCCACCGCAATACTCGCCGTACAACTAGGAATACTCGTGCTGGAAGTTCATCTTCAACACCAGAAGCTCAAATCGTTGCTTCTTCGATGATGAATCCTAATAGTGCACAACTCTCCTCTATTTCTTCATAGTGCAGATCATCCTGGAATGGTGGTGATTTCGATTTAGCTGAACGGACCCAACTACAACAAGTGGTGCTCGGCTATGAAGATTGCGTTAGATGCGAAGAATAAGATCTCGTTTATTGATAGATCTTTACCCAGGCCAGAAGAAGGTAATCCTCTTTTCCAGATCTGGTCTCGTTGTAATAGCATGGTGAAGTCATGGTTATTAAACTCGGTTAATCAAAAAATCTATGGTAGTATTTTGTCCTTTGATGCTGCTGCAGAGATCTGGGTTGATTTACATAATCAATTTCATATGACAAACTTACCACGCATGTTTCAACTCATACAACAAATACATGATTTTCACCAAGGATCTATGGATCTCTCTGGGTATTATACTCATCTTAAGACTCTTTGGGATAATCTTGATGGTGCTGAGGCTAGTGAGCCTTGTGGTTGTTGCAATGGATCTAATTGTGCAGGTCAACAAGCTGTGAAGGCTAAAACTGAAAGGGGGAGGATCATTAAATTCCTTGCTGGTTTGAATGAAAAATATTCAGAAATCAGAGGTCAGATTATAATGAAGAAACCCCTACCAAATCTAGCAAAAATCTACAACATACTGGACCAAGATGACAGTCAGAGATACTTCAATAATGAAATTACTCATGCTGCAAATAATGTTTCTCATTCTGGTGTGATAAATGCAGTCCAATATCATGGTCACTGTTACAGTGAATGTAGTCCAAAAGAAGAAACCAGTTTGCTCCCATTGTGGTGGGTCAGGACATGTCATTGATAAATGTTACAAGCTCCACGGGTATCCTGTTGGATGGAAGAAAGGGAAAATTCAATCTGATAGACAATCTACTGTAGTGACTGCTCAAGTTTCAGTTACAGACATGAATGATTCAACTGTTGGCAATTTAGAAGGTCTGATTGGTAATCAGAGCAAAGACCAAATTCAAAACTTCATTGCCTACTTCAGCTCTTAACTTCATACTCAACCTACAGGAAAAATTCCTACTAATCATTCATCTGTTGAGAGTGCAGAACCATCTGGTATCTCTTTTTCCCTTTCTACCTACAATTTCATCGGTATCTTGGCTGTAACAAAATGTGTTACTAGTGAGAAAACATGGATCATAGATTCTGGTGCCACACATCATGTGACACATATTAAGGAATCCTTTATTAATCTAGACACTAGTATACAACAACATGTTAACCTTCCCACTGGAATCAATATTCATGTTGGAGGCATTGGCACAGTAGCGATCAATGATGATAGAATGTTGAAGGATGTTTTGTATATCCCTAAGTTCCGATTAATCTTGTTGAGCGTGAGTTCTCTGACCACAGACCTTAGCTCAAGAGTCATTTTTGATCTGGATTTTTGTGTGATATAGGATCTTACCAAGGGGTTGGTGATCGAAGCGGTAAGAAGCTTGGAAAGCTATACATGCTGGATATTGAAGATTTAGTAGGCAGTGATTTCATTTCTACTTCTTTTGTTGCAAACTCAGTTATAGATGCAAGTGTTTGGCATCCGAGACTTGGACATACTTCTTTTGCTAGCATAGATGTACTTGGAATTTCTAAGCATAAGAATAAAGGATTAGTTCATTGTGATATATGTCAATGAGCCAAACAAAAGAAGTTACCTTTTCCCTTGTGCCAAAATTTGTGTGATAACCCCTTTGATTTATTGCATATAGACATTTGGGGACCATTCTCTGAGCCAACACAAGAAGGGTATCATTATTTCTTAACCATAGTTGACGATCACACAAGAGTTACATGGGTTTATCTTCTCAAATTGAAGAGTGATGTGCTCAAAAATTTTCCTGACTTCATTAGAATGGTTGAAAATCAGTTTGATACAAAGGTAAAAGCAGTAAGGTCGGACAATGCTCCTGAATTACGGTTTGATGTTTACTACAAAGAAAAGGGAATCGTTGCTTATCATTCTTGTCCAGAAATTCCAGAGCAAAACTCCATGGTAGAACACAAACATCAACACATATTGAATTTTGCAAGAGCTTTATTATTTGAGTCTCAATTGCCACTTTCATTATGGGGAGATTGCATACTCACTGCAATGTTTTTGATTAACAGAACACCCTCCTTAATGCTATAAATAAGTCTCCATATGAAGTGTTGACAAAGAAGGCACCTGAGTACACTCATTTGAAAACTTTTGGCTGCTTGTGTTATGCTTCAACATCTCCTATAGGTCGCAATAAATTCCAAGATAGAGCACGAGCTTGTGTGTTCCTTGGATACCCATCGGGTTACAAAGGTTACAAATTACTTGATCTTGAAAGCAACACAGTCTTTATCTCACAGAATGTAGTATTCTATGAAGATTTGTTTCCTTTTCAAAAGGACAAAGATGTATCTGATACTACTTCAGGCTTCTTTCCTCGTGTTCATGAAGACTGCAGTTTCAGTAACTCAAATCCAGAGATTGTGCAAAGTATAGTTTCTTCAAATTCGGAGACTGTACAAAGTACTACATCTCGCAGAAACATTAAACCTCCTTCTTACCTTCAGGATTATCATTGCAATGTTGTTGAATCTTTAACAGCTCATCCCATATCAGATGTGTTTTCTTATTCGACTTTGAGAGACCCATATTTGATATTCATCAACGCGGTTAATCAAATTCCAGAACCACACACTTATGAACAAGCTAAGGCAATCTAAGAATGGTGTGATGCTATGAATGTTAAGATCACAGCTCTTAAAGAAATAGGTACTTGGCTTATACGTTCTCTACCTAAAGGGAAGAAAGCCGTTGGGTGCAAGTGGGTTTACAAAGTGAAGCTCAATGCTGATGGGACTTTGGAAAGATACAAGGCTCGATTAGTGGCCAAAGGTTTCACATAACAAGAAGGTTTGGATTATGTTGAGACTTTTTCACCAGTAGTTAAACTTGCCACAGTAAAGTTTTTGTTTGCAGTTGCTGCAGCAAAGGGATGGACTCTTACTCAATTAGACATCTCTAATGCTTTCTTGAATGGTGATCTACAAGAGGAGATATATATGAAGTTGCCACCTAGATACTCACCAAAACAGGGGGAAAAACTTCCCTCCCAATGCTGTTTATAAGTTGAACAAATCTCTTTATTGCTTAAAACATGCATCTCGACAATGGTTCATTAAGTTTTTTGATATTCTACTGAAACTTGGTTTTACTCACTCATCTAGAGATCATACCTTGTTCATTAGAAATGCTGGGAAAGTCTACATGGTTGTTCTGGTATATGTGGATGACATCATAATTGCTAGCAATTGTGATACATCAACTGAGTTATTGAAGCAGGCTCTACAAATTGTTTTTAAATTGCGTGATCTTGGTGAATTGAAGTTATTTTCTCAGTTTGGAAGTGGCTGGAAACAACACTGGCCTATCCATTTGTCAGAGAAAGTATACTCTTGAACTTCTACATGATACTGGACTTCTTGGTTGCAAACCAATTTCAGTACCAATGGAACCAAACCTCAAACTATCCCAAGATGATGGTGAGCCAGTTACTGATGCAGAGTTGTATAGAAGATTGGTGGGAAAACTGATGTATTTAACATTCACACGACCTAATTTTACATATGTGTTAATAGGCTATGTCAATTCACTTCTGCACCACGTGTTCCACACTTACAGGCTGCTTATCGAGTGATTCATTATCTGAAAGGAACCATAGGTCAAGAATTAATCTACTCAGCATCTTCCGATCTGAAACTCTCTGGCTTTGTATATTCCGATTGGGCCACATGTCCAGATACTCGCATGTCTACTTCAGGTTATTGTATGTTTGTTGGTTCCTCTCTCATTTCTTGGAAATCAAAAAAAACAAGATGTCGTTTCTATGTCATCGGCTAAGGCACAGTATAGGTCGATGCCATTAGCATCTCGTGAAATGATTTGGTTACAAAATTTACTTGATGACCTATGGATTGATGTTTCAGATGCATCTGTTCTTTATTGTGATAACACGGCAACGATTCATATTGCAAACAACACTGTGTATCACGAGCGGACAAAGCACATCGAACGTGATTGTCATTACATTCGGAAAAAGATTGTTGCTAAATTGATCAAGACATTGCATGTCCGGACAGACAATCAGCTGGCTGATATCCTTACCCAGCCCTTATTTCCATCACAGTTTGCAAAACTCTTGTGCAAGATGGACATTATCAAAATATATGCTCCATCTTGAGGGGGAATATTGGATTTGTACAATGGTTTAATTGGTTTACTTGTAAATGTTCTAAACCGGTTTGTTCCGGAAACGTGTACAAATGTGTGACTCATTCACCTTTTTTAATCTAACAGAAAAAATCTTTGAAATCTTATCTCTCTCTAGCTCATCGAAGAGCATCTTCTCTCTTTTCTGTTCATTCTTCAAAGCTCATAAAAATCATAACAGTCAATTTGCACCCATTGTAGATACACATGTTACACCATAGACAAGTGCTACCTGGTCCATGGGTACTCGCCTACCTTCAAACATAAGAAGAAAAACACTCAAGGAAAACCAGGAGTAGTACAATTGTCTTTAACAAACACAAAATCGGAAGAAAACGAGGTTACATGCATGTTAATAACTCTTTCAAAATACCATACTAAAGATGTCATCTCATATTTCAACTATCAGTTCTCCCTTTATTTGATTGAGTCTCAGCCTTCCATTTCCAAAGGAGTCATAACTTCTTCCCCAGGATTCTAGTCTCACCTTCTACGTTAAATTTATAATTTCAATTTGGATACCAAGGATAAATTCAATTCTTTTGCACGGCGAATACCCAAACTACCATCTCTCAATGGTAAACAAACACGATCCCAAGCTACGAGATGTTGTTTCCTTTGCTCATGTACTTATCTTACATGTTTTGTGTAATTATTTTTAGAGTGAATTAAGTGAAAATACAAAAGTTTTTGAAAAATTAAAAGTTTGACAGAAGTTTTTTAAAAATTAGTTTTGTGACATTTTTTGCCAATTTTGACTATTTTACCCTTAGTATACCGATATTGAACAAGTTAAACCGATACTATTTTTTGTACATTGATAATATATAAGCTATATTACACATGTGTTGAATGAGTTAGATAAGTAATATATTTGATAACTCGATAAGATATAAGTTGAGTAGATAAAAGTATTATTTACTCGACAACAATATATGTTATGTAGTCCAAAGAAAAAGTAACATATATATATATATAGATCTAACATATCAAATGTGTGCCAAATAGTAACACAATAATTATATTATCGTGTACAAACTGCATAATTGCAGTCTATATAATTGTTTACCATATATAATAAATATATATTAGAGGTACAAAAATTTATGTACATGGGTAAATAAAAACTTAACATGGTAACAATATATGTTTTACGATACATAGAGAAAAACATGAATATCCAACATATCTATTGAATTGTTTAAGATATGTAATAAATATGTCAGAAGAAAGTTATTTCAAGCAGAAATCTTGCATTAATTGGCTAAAGGAAGGGGATCAAAACACTACCTACTTTCACAGATTGGCCAGCTCAAAAAACTCGTTTAATGTCATCCGTTCTTTTACTATGCCGAATGGATAAATTATCACTGATCTCGTATTAATGAGCATTGCCGCAGCTGAGCATTTTGCCTCCATCTTAGCTCCTCCATGCTCCCTCAACTAACTCTTGCAGCATCTTGATTCATATCTCATATTACTTAAACGTGTCCTCCTCAACTGAAAAGAAGCATGATATTAGTACCATTCGTAGAGGAAATTAAGTCTATATTATTCAAACTAAACAGCAACAAGTTCCCTGGACCTGATGGCCTTTCTGCGGGATTCTTCAAGGCTACTTGGTCGATTATGTCATCAGATTTTACAGTGGCAATTCTTCAATTCTTTGCAACTAGTTTCCTACCTGCAGCAACCAATACTACAATTTTATCACTTGTTCCCAAAAATCCAGCAGCTGCTTATCTATCTGATTACCGGCCTATTTCATATTGTAATACAATTTACAAAGTGATATCAAAACTATTGGTGAAACATCTCAAACCTATTATGCCAGAACTCATTTTACCGAACCAGACAACTTTTGTGAAAGGGCGTCTCTTAACTGAAAATACCCTACTTGCTACTGAATTAGTACATGGTTATCACAAGAATAAAGGCCCTAAAAGGATTGTGCTAAAAATAGACATAGCCAAGGCATTTGACGTTCTCCGCTGGGAATTTGTTCTTTTATGCCTCATCAATATTGACATCCCAGACCAGTTTTTAAGGTGGATCCGGGTATTTATCAGTTCTACAGCTTTTTCAGTTAGTTACAATGGGAGGATTAATGGGTATTTCAAAGGGAAAAGGGGTTTGAGGCAAGTGGATCCCCTATCCCCTTACCTCTTTGTTTTAGCCATGAACTATTTGTCACCTATACTTAATTCAACTGCTGAGAATGGACTTGTGGGCTATCACTATAAGTGCAAGGAGGCTCAGCTCACTTACCTTTGTTTCGGGGATGAACTTTTGATTTTTATAGACGGCTCTTTCCGATCTGTCCAAAATGTCATAAGCATCCTGTAGGAATTTGAAGAAAATCAGGCTTGGCATTAAGTCAATCAAAAACGAATTTCTTCACTTCTGGACTACCTCATCCCAAGATTGAAGCTATTATATCACAATTTGGGCTTACTCATGGTACCTTACCTGTGCGGTACCTTGGACTACCCTTGTGTACCAAAAAGCTCGCCCTTGCTGATTGCTCCTGAAAATTCACCATAGACTCACATCATGGGCAGCAAAGTTGCTTTCATATGCGGCTAGATTGCAGTTGATTAACTCGGTTGTACCTGGAATCACTGGCTTTTGGTGTAGCACTTACCATTTACCGAAGAAATGTATCAAACAGATCAATTCTTTCCTTGGTCATTTCCTCTGGAAAGGCTCCCTTGAAGGTCATCATTCGACTAAAGTGGCATGGTCTCAAGTTACATCTGCAAAAGAAGTGGGAAGATTATGTGTACTTTATCTGGAAATTTGGAATAAGGCGAGTTTTATAAAAATCCCATGGCTTCTCTTTTTCAGACCTAAATCAATGTGGGCTAAATGGTTTACATCTGAAGTTCTCTCTAGCGATCTAAGGAACTACTAGGTTATAAATACGAAACAGAAACATTTCTGGAATACCAATAAAGTACTAAAACAAAGAACTGTGCTTAGAAACTGGATCAAGACAGTAATTGGCAATGGGAGGACTTGTAGATTTTGGACAGATAATTGGTCACCATTTGGACCTCTCTCTTTCTCTGTATTCCAAGTGGACACCTACGAGCTGGTATTCGACCAAACTCTACGCTACACAATCTATGGAATGGTTACTCTTTGAGGTTTCCTAATGCAAGATCTGACATATGGCTTAATATTTTCACCTATCTCACAACCGCAACTCTCGCAGATACAGAGGACACTCACTCTTGGGAACCCAATGGATCTCTTTCTACCAACTACTCTATTAATGAAATTTACTCTGCTCTAACCCCAAACCAGCCAAACATTCCTTGGTTTAAGGAGATTTGGATCCCTAGTGGTATACCTAAGCACAAATTTCTATCATGGCTAGTTGTTCAAGATCGTTGTCCAACTAGGGATAGATTACTAAAGTGGAACTTACCGATGTCTAGATATTGTCTCCTCTGCGGATCTGGGCTTGAATCGAGAAACCATCTCTACTTTGAGTGTCCTTTCTCATGGGAGTTATGGTCTCGGCTATGTCACAGACTACAATTCTCTGTTTCACCAATCTTCTCTGATTTTCTTCTGCAAATTTAGACTTTCAACCTGAGACAATTACACAAACGATTAATCATCCTCGCTTGGCAAGATGCTCTGTACGAGATCTGGTTCGAAAGGAATCGTCGGCTTCATCGTGATTCTGTAAAGACTATTGACTCTCTTCTTACCCGGATCGATTCACTTATTTGGTGTAGGATAGCTAGTCTCCGACCGCAAAATCCCTCAGTAGCATCCACTCTCCTTCAAATATCTTCGACTTGCCGTCGATCTCTTCTTCGCTACCAATCAGTTGAGGCTTTGTAATTCACATTGTAAATGACGATCAAACTCTCTCTACAAGTGGTAATGACAGTTGGTACAGTCTACCTAGCATCTTTAATTCTTAATTGGTAATGCCATTTTTAAAATCCTTGCATTTATTTAATGTTGGTTATAATTGGTTTGGACCATCTTAGAATCCTTGTTTAGCTAGTGAAGTGGGCTTCCTTGTATGATTCTATCTCCTAAACGATTTTTTTTTCTCTTTTTGCTTTTAATTGAAAACCTTTTTTAAAAAAAATATGTTAGAAGTATATATATATATGTATACAAACAAACAAAAACTTTGAACAATTTTCGTTTTGGTTATATTGTTACAGAGATATATTGGTATTTTTTTAAAAATTACACTAAATCTAATGTTCTGAAAAATTGTGTCAGTTTTTTATTTTTTGAAAATGGGTGTATGTTTGTTATAGTTTCTCTTATTTATATTCAATTATTTAAAAAATAATTAGTGATGCCAAAAAAAAAGTTAAAAGGATAAACGCACAGAAATAAAAGTCTCACCTTTCATCTCACTGTCGTTGCCCACTCGATTCATCCAAACGACAATAGCAGCAACAACAGCAGACCCTCATGGCTGCTCACACCACAATCCTCGCAATCTCATCTCCTTCTTCTCGCCTTCTCATTTCTCCGTCATCTAATCCTCGCAATCTTTCTTCTCCTTCTTCTTCTTCTTTCCGCGGCGTCTCTCTCAACCTTCACCGTCCTCAATCCGTTTCCTTCTCCGTCAAAGCCCCATCAAAACCCTTGACAGTTGTTTCCGCCGTCAAAAAGGCCGTGGCAGTTCTCAAAGGTAACTCCGACGTCGAAGGAGTCGTTACTTTGACTCAAGAAGACACAGGTCCGTCTCTCATTCTTATTGGCTCTCTCTCAAATTCCCGGGTCCCTTTTGATTGACTTGATGGGCATCTCTAATTGCATCTACATCTGATCATGCTTTGTTTCATTTGAGGATCTTTTGTTGTTTATATCATCAGTTTTTTTAGTTCTCATTACTCTCTGTATCGAAGTAATTTCATTCACAGCGGACTTTACAAAGTCTCGTCTTGCTAGTTATGACTATGTAAACTGTCTAAGTGAATGATTGTTAATGGTAAGCAGGTCCGACAACTGTGAATGTTCGTATCACTGGTCTCACTCCAGGGCCTCATGGATTTCACCTCGTAAGTGTGGATGAATGAATCATCATGTGTTCTTCTGTAACTGAGTTGTTATTACGATTTGGTTCTTTGAGCGATAATGTTGTAACTTATGTCTTTCTGTTGCGTTGTTTTCCATAGCATGAGTTTGGTGATACAACAAATGGATGTATCTCAACAGGTTCAGTACCAAATACTAATGGTGATTCGTTTCATACCGATATAATGATTTGCCCTTTTCCTTAGATGATATCTTCCCCTAAACTCTTGTAGGACCACACTTTAACCCTAATAACATGACACACGGAGCTCCTGAAGACGAGATCCGTCATGCGGGTGACCTGGGAAACATAAATGCCAATGCCGATGGTATTACATCCTCTACTTATATTTTGGCTGCAATCTTGGATAATCAAAAACTTGTTTGAACTAAGTAGTGTTTTTGTAACAACAGGCGTGGCAGAAACAACAATCGTGGACAATCAGGTTGGGGATATATCACATGTTTTTGCATCTAAGTGTTTTGTTTCTCATAGATATATCTCCTATAAGAAGCTTTTTTGTTTGGTGTAATATCCAATTGTGCAGATTCCTCTGACTGGTCCTAATTCTGTTGTTGGAAGAGCCTTTGTGGTTCACGAGCTTAAAGATGACCTCGGAAAGGGTAAACAACCTTTACACTCTACTTCCAAGTGTTGTCAACAATTAGCACTAGTTTCAGTATCCTTATTATGACTTACTACAATATGTGCATTGACTTGTTACTTGTTATTGAAATAGATGTCTCTTTCCAAGCCTATAAAAGTTTCTTACGCCAAGTTCTGATCTGATTACTTATCGTTAATTTGACAAATATAGGTGGGCATGAGCTTAGTCTGACCACTGGAAACGCTGGTGGAAGATTGGCGTGCGGTATGGTTCTTAACTTTCCAATCCTGTGACATAGGCTGCAATTGTTTCAAATCCAAAAATTGTAGTTTTAAAGTGAATTTGGACTCTTTTTGTTTGAATATACTCACGAGTTAAGTTGGTTATATCGTAGGTGTGGTTGGCTTGACGCCGCTTTAAGACTGAAGGGATAAGTAAGTACTCCTCTTCTGTCTACTTTGTTGGTTCTTGTCTGTTGAATCAAATGTCAGAATCTTTGTTTGGCTGAATAAACTTTGATGTTAATGTTCATTGCATCAATTTCTTCTTTTGGATGCGTGACAGTGATGTGATACGTTTGATTTATATATGCTTTTGATCGTTTTAGTTATTGTTTTAATGGTTTTATCTTGCTTTTCTTTTTGGGGGTAAAGTGACTTCAACTTAGTTCTAAGGTAATTGATGATAAGCATAATAATTCTACCAACTTGTTATTGTTAAAAAAAAAAAAAAAAAAAAAAAAAAAAACTGAACAGGATACGTAAAAATATATTAAATAAATAAATGATAGTGTTATGTAGAGCATATTTATATATAGATTATTTATTTTTGTGGATTATCTCTTTCTTTCCCAAAATTGAAATTCTACAATTTAAGAGAAGAATTTTAGTTCTGAATGTCAAATGGTGAATGCACATGTGCTTCCATCGTAAATCACGACCTAAACATTTTGTTTTTATGAGATTCTGTAGAAAATATCAGGATCCCATCACGAAATTGTAATTCTACGTTTTGATCAAAGAATCTTTTTGACATGTTTACAAAAAACATAAAAATAAGATAAATTTTAAGAAATGTTCTTTTTACATGTCTTTTTTTCTCAATTTCTTAAAAAAAAAGGGTTTACGGTCTAGATTCACCCCGAAGTTTGGATATAACAACTGGTCCATCCAAATTTCGATCTTCAATTTAATTGTACACAAAATTATATGGAATAAGTCTAATTGCACCTAAAGTTATAAATACCGATCTAATTCAACATTAAATATTGTAAATTCGATCTAATTGCACAATTGTGCGGTTAATTATGGGTTACTATTACTCTTAAAAATGGTTTCGGTTTTAACTCAACCATTAACCGAATTAATACCGATTTTGACCCGATTAGAACAAAATTATGACCCGATTTTGAGATCGTCGTAAGTTTTTTTCAGCTTTCCTTCTTCTCATCAATCTTGTCAATCGGAACGATGATGAATTCGAAGGGACATTAGCGATTTTTTCAGATTGAGAGAAGCCTTAATCTCCAAATTCAATCCCATCTTCACCTCTTTGTTTCCGTTTATAGGGTTTTGTGCGCCGTGAACCATTGTTGAATTATGTCTTGGCTTCCTGTAGAATCTGATCCTGGTACCTAAACTTTTTTCTGGGGTTTTGATTTTTTGTCAATATTTTTCGTTGCATATTTGTTCTGGCACTAAATTCGTGCCTGTTTTTAGTTCATGTTTCAATTGGTTTCCATCATCCTGTCTTATTTACTGTGCGTATTTGTTTATGTTTCTCAGTCCCAAATTCATATATAACCCATTTCAAAAATTGTTCATAGATTGAATTGAATTTACAAAGAGATGATGCGAGGCTCGGTTTCTTGATTTTTTGTGAAAATGGAGCACTAAAGTCTGGTTTATGTTTTTGATTTTAAGTTAGGAAGAAGACTCGATTTTGGGGATTTTAAGAGGATATGGGTTTAATTTTAAGTTGAAGTGGGTCGTTAAACGGGTAAAATTATTGGGTTTGGTCCGATTGTGTGTTATCTGAACCAAAACTGAACCGGGTTCTAACATAACCACGTGACAAATTGAATTAGATCGGTATTTATAACTTTAGGTACAATTAGACTTCTTCCATATAATTTTCTGTGCAATTAAATTGAAGATCGAAGTTTGGGTGGACCAGTTGTTATATCCAAACTTCGGGATGGATTTAGACCGTCAACCCAAAAAAAAATAGTATATTTTGAAAAAAGACATATCAACAAAGATATTTTTAAAATTTTCCTAAAAATAATTTATAATCTCTAAAGTTAATAATAGGAAAAGATTTAAATAAGTAGATGCAGACCATCGTCGACGTGGATTAATGAAATACGTTAATTCATGGTAAATCAATTCTACTTATGCAGTTAAAAAAAAAATCAATTCTACTTATTTTTTTTTTTCAATAACTGGTGTACAATATTACAACGACAAAATAAAAATATAAATATAGATGCAATCTTGGTAAAAGCTAATCTTGGGTAAACCAAAATTGGACCGAAAACCGAAAAATAATTGAATTCCGATCGATTTTTATGAGTAAACCAAAATTGGACCGAAAACCGAAAATTTTGGTTCGGTCGTTTCGGTCCCATTTGGTCTGTACCGAAGACCCACGCCTAGTAAAAACTGTAACTTTGAATTTTTTGCTGTAGGATTTTAGCTATATGTATTTTAACTGTATGTATTTTGGCTGTATATATTTTGGTTTTAGAAATATAACTTTTGTTTTTGAAACTGAAAGCTTGATTGGTAAAAGTTGGTAGATTTATAATATATATATATATATATAATATTTTAAATAAAATAATAAAATTGCAA